>JABUQX010089833.1:0-18819 GCA_015478945.1 Trachelipus rathkii
CTATCAGCTACTATCTGACTAGAGTTGCTGGACTCTTTATTTGGTATATAAAATACCCATTATATTTAACATGTAGGCTATATCGGATTTATCTGAATCACATTTTCTGTAGTTTTTTTTATATTTTCTTTATATATCTTATGTTACAATATCAATTTTCCAGCAACTCATAAAAATTCATTGTACACACTACTAATTTTGCAAAAAAGAAAACTGGACACTGCTAACACCTCCTTTTTTGTATATATTTAGCTAGGGTTCATAATAATTATATAAATAATTAAATAATAATGATTATATAAATTATTTAAATATAAAATATATATATATATATATATACAGTACTAAATCATGAATAACACAGAAAATTAAAATTCATTAATTTATAATGTAATGTGATGTGATTCAACAGAAGTGATGAAAATCTATTGTAAATAATATATCAGAAAAACATATTATGAAATGTTATAAAAATTGTAAAATTATGAAACAAATTGAAAATTAATAAAATTTGTAAATAGATGTTAAAGGTATTAAAAATTCTAAAATTATATAACAAGTATTGTATGATGTGATTATGGATAAAATTTTCTGATTAAAAATTAAAATTTTAAATAATTTAAAACAGATGAATTTACTGAAATAGAAATAAATTAAGAAATGTAAATATTGTACAATTATTATTGACTTGCTCATTGTATTGCGTGCATTTATATATTATAGTGAATATCATAGTTTATTTGGTCACTTTGACAAATAAAAATTTTGAAAAACCCTATATTCACTCATAGTTAGGTTTTTAGTTTAAATGTAAATTTTGGAGCAAGAGATGAAAATTTATTTACATAATTCATGCACGATGCAGAACTAAAGATATGCATTCCTCCTCTTTGCAGCTCCTATTGAAATGCCACAACTATTGGTAATTAGAGCGAGCGAGGTGGACCTCTTCAAGCAAAGGAGATGATTTCTCAAGCAGGAATATTACCTCACTGTTATCACCGATTGTAGTTCCGAATGCCTTCTATCAGAATGTATCACCCCTGTAGAGGCGTTAATGACAAGGCACATCAACTTCCTTGCAATATGGTTGCCCACACCCCTAGCTTTGGCAGTGAAGAACTATCACCAATGGTGATAAACAGACCACAGTACTCGGGCCAGCCACAGAATTCTCAATCGAGGATGTACCAGGCATCATGGACCAGATTACGCAAATTGCCAGAAAATGTAACCCCTGAGTTCGTGTATACTACATTATACCACCGATTCAAGATCTTTATATATATACAACCAGAAAAGAATTACAAAAGATTGGGGGCCTGCTTTCGCTTATCATCTCAAAGAAGATACCACCATGTCTCCACAATTAATATGTGTGCATTTGAAAATTTGGCTTATTCTACTTATAAATGGCAAAATAAAATTTGTCTAAGAGTAAGCCACGTAATGAACTATTACTATGGTACATTTCAACATGGGGACTACAGACTTACTAACCATTCCAGATACAACAAGATGCTTTTAGAATCTCCAATGCTTTCCGATGGTCTTCACAGCAACCAGTTATTCTTAGAAATATTTATGAAAATGTACAAAGGCTTCTTCAGGACTAGATGGCATCGTCCAACAATGAATCCAACATCTCACTGATCTCCTGAGCCGTCTAGGAATGAAGAATGTGAACAAATCATATGTTCTGTTGTCATGGAAGTGGAACCATCAACGTCCTGAACGTGAACCGCCATTGAAAGACGTTTGGGTGAAGTATCTCTTCTACACCCTCAGTCGTCTACAGAAGTTCCTGATAGATCTCAGTCTTTATCTCAGCTGCTGGTTCTGAAGAACAAACTTAGCCTCTGTCTCGGAACTGAACATCTGCCGGAGTACTCCACCTATCCAATTACTCATCTGCCAGAGTACTCCCCTACCAGATATCATCCAGCCTATCCAGCGTATCATTATCCTCCAGCACCTCCAACACCTAATCAATCAGTCCACGTAAGGCCCGAATTGCAAAGATTCGCCAGTGCTGAACTACTTATGATGGAATGGATTACAGAATTTTATCATAAAATCATCAACTATCGTTGTTTCAGAATAGCGCTGGATGATGAAGAAAGTATCCTATGAGGACTTCATTGTCCTTATCCCCAGGGACACCAGCAACAATTCAGTTAATATATCAGATGTTCCCTCATTTTCAGTAGACTGACTGGTCTCCATGTGGAGTCTTCATGGAATTTCAGATCATTTCCCTTGTTTACAGTAGGCCATTATAGAACTTATGGCTCATTTAGTATATATATATATACGTTACTGAGGTATAATAAATATATATATTATATATAAATATATATATATAATCTATAACTATAATCTATAAGTTTATGTAACTATACTATATATATATATATATACATAATATTTATATATATAATATTGAAAATAATATATTATAATTATATATCTTAAAAGATAATAGTTTTTCTAGGTAATATATAGATATGATATTATATAATATGAGGCTACTATAGGTGAGTGATTATCATAGCGGTAGTACCTTAATAGAATACTATAGGGATATATATATAGTAGTGGGATCTTGTCAGTGTAGTGTGCCTGAGAGTTCCTCTATCATGAGTCTGATTCGCATGGACTCGCGAAACACATTCTCTTGGGGATTGTGATAAAAGTCAAATAACACTTATTTAATAGAGAGCTTGCTGGCTGGCAAACTAACAAGGAAGAAAGTCTATATTATTTATTTAATTCTATGTAACCTAACGTAAATTAACTTAACCTAACTTAACCATTTATATATGCAAATTATACTATATATATATATATATATATATATATATATATAATATATATATATATATTATGTATCTATATATATATATACATTTTATATACAGTATTATAAAAATAATATTGTTCTTAGGCTTAAATTGTCAAAACACTTTGACTTCGGCTTCATTCTGTCACACATAATATCACAAAAACCCATATATACTATATAATTAAATATATATCATAATATTATATATAATATATATAATACTATATATTATATATATATGATATATATATATAAATATATATATATATATATATATATATATACTATTATTAGGAGATAACTCTATAACAGTTCGTTGGGCACATCTCTCTCTTCTTGTCGACTTCGCATTTGAACTTGGCCGAGCTCTGCAATCAATCAACGAGCAATCATTTAATCATTTTGTTTTAAGAATGGGTAAGTTTGCAACAAGGTTTTGTGGACTTTATTAATTATGCTGACACGTCGATTTGTCTGAGGGTTGCTTGAGTGGTAGAAAAAATAATAAAATATATGTTTCCATATAAAATAATATACTATACATAATATGATACAAACAACAAAAAAAAGACTCTCTTTACATACCTGTACATTGCTCAATAGAAATGTCGATATATTTAAAAAAGGACAATTTTATTGGAAATTAATGTATTTTTTCGTATTTTTAATTCATTTTTTTTTAAGATTTACTTTCTTTTTCACATGGCAAATTATTTAATACCGATTAATATATATAACATGTAAAGTTAAATATTTTAATTTGACTTAAATTTGATTTGGTTTCAAACAAATGTTAGATTTTTTATTATTTCAAAACGTATTTTAGCTCAAAGAAGAAATATCGAAGTTCCTCCAACTGCCAGTGCGATAGCAACGATGAGATTAAGCAGATTTACACAGTTATTTGAATAATTTTTGGTGAGAAATCAGCTTTTATCAGTAGAGCTAGTCGGAACCGTGACCTCCCAAGACAGCTATTCACAGCTTATAGCACGTCGTTTTAGCCTTATGTGCATTACCGAAACGTTAAGGAATGCTTGGTTGGGTGCGCGCTCGTATTTTGCTCAACTTTAGGAAATTCAAAATTTGTGAAAAATGGCTCCCAGAACGTAAGGAAATTTCCTTAATTCTTAGTAAGGTTGCTATATAATTCCGTGCTTGCCGAATATTGAAGTTCACGTTCTTACGAAATTGTAACCAACGATATAATTATAGTGATAGAGACCAGTAGTACGATTGATGCATGTTTCATTTCAATCGGAAAATTAACTTTAAATCTATTCCTTACAATCGATAAGTTCTCTATCACAATAGTGTGACTCAATATTCTGTTAATAATAAGAACCATCAGTTATGCTTTTTTTAGATTGTCTGTTTTTTGTTCCAAACCACTTGGCTCATACACAACGGATGATGTCCAAAATGTTTGTTATCACCAAGAGTTAACTTTTAATGAGAAATAGCCGCGTTCGTTTATGCACGAAATTCTGGTAATTATTTCCAATTGTATCGGCGTAAGCTTACAGGATGACAAAAACGATAACGGTCTTAAGTTAGGTCTGTTTGGCTTGTAGAAAAACAGTCCTACATCAATTCCAAGCTGGAATAAGTAAGCAAAGTGAAAGAGAAAACCGAGAAATGGATTATCTTTTCATAGATAGCGGAGGAATGTTAAGCGCGACACATTAGCGATAAAATGCATGGTTTATGGTAAGGAGAGAAGATTTAGGATAATCAAAATATAAGCTTTCTCATTCCGTCGCAGCGATCACAAGCCTAACATTTCCGTACATTGATTCAGGCGCATTCACCATGATCAAGTGGAAGAAAGAACCACTGTATGGGAAATGTTAATTTGGGAACTCGCGGTAGTACATTTATTGTAGCCTCAAAACCCAAAACCTTCCATCACTTTCAAATTTGAATATTTAAGTTTATAATTTTTGCATCACCACTTAATTTTCCCTAATCTTTATTATTAGTATTTACAATACTTAAATATATTATGTTATTTGATATAATATTTACGGACTGAGATTCTAGCGTCTGATGATGTGATTCTATTCGTTGTATTATCAATACCAATTACAAACGGTGACAAAGCAAAATACTGGTATATTTAAACAAGATCAAGCTTTAAAATGGCGAACTATGAATACCTTATAACCTTATTGGTATTTGTTGTACAAATCACATTAGAAAATTTTTGATATTATATATATAAATATAATATATATAATAATATTAATAGATATATATATTATACATATATATATACTTATATTAATACACTACCTCATATATATATATACTTATATATATATATATATATATATATATATTATATATTATATATTATATAATATAATATATATATATACTATCACTAATTATAATATCATATATATATATATATATATCATAATTATACTATACTATACATATAAAAACGTATAATTTAATAGTATATATATAAATAGTAATATATATATATAATATATAACAGGAATATCATGACCAATTATGGCTGGAGTTATCGGTGCAAGTTAAAACCACATTAATGATATTTGCGGGGAACACTGTTAATGTAAGCTTCAGAATGGAATCCACGGAGCAAAGAAGAAAGATTTGTCAGTAGAACTATATATATATATATATTATATATATATATATATATATATATATATATATATATATATATATATATATATATATATATTAAATTATATTATATATACCTATATACTATATATAATAGTAATATAATATATCTATATTTAAATATATATATATAATACACTATAAATAATATATATTATATTAATACTTATATATATGATTATATATATATATATTATTATTATATATATATATTATTATAATAATATATTATATTAATAATTATAATATAGACCTATAACTACTATATATATATATTATATATATATAATATATAACTAATATAATAATACTACTACTATACTATTATATATATATCACTAATATACTTATAGTTATATATATAGTAAATATTATATTACTATATATAATATAAAATATACAACTATAAAAAATTTATAAAGTATATTGCTACTATAATTATAATATATATACATATACAATATAATATATCTATATATTATATTATATATATATATATATTATACTAATATTAGATATATATTATTATCTATATATATAACTATATTTATATTATATATATGAATATTATATTTATTATCTAAATTAATATATATATATATTAACTAATCAAAATATATATACTATTACTATATATATACAATATATATATATTAATATATATATATATAAATATATATATATATATAATACTATACTATAATATACATATATATAATATATACAACATAATACAACTATATATATATATATATAATTCCATATACTATATATAATATATATATATATATATATAACAGGTGTTGGCCTTCGTACCTCAAAAAATAGTCTCCGCTATCGTTATCGTACTCGGAAAAAGTAGTCGCGTTATCGTTATTCCGTTTCTTGAAAGGGAAAAGTAACGAAGTCCGTTACCTGCCGTTTACGTTACTTTTAGTTTTTTCAATATAAACATTAAATTTACGGTAATCTTAGGCAATTTATTGGTTTGTGAAGATTAAATTTAGCCCCTCTCTCGGACCTTGGAAGTGCAGCGGATGCATCTCAAGTCATTGGCATTTCAATCAACGATTTGCGGAAAAATCTTCTAGATTTGTACGAACATTTCAAAACTTTCTCATTCCCACGTTTCGGCATTATCCGTTCCTTTTCATCCAACATAATAACTGCTAAAATATTTACCAGAGCACCTTGTCCTCCCAGCGCCATCACCCATCAACATAACTTCCACCAGAGGACTGTCTTACTCCACAACCATAGCTTACTCTTATCTACGTTTTGGTAATAATCTCCTTTTACACTACCCTGCCCAAATCCTATCTACCATCCTCTTCAACACCTCATCTCAGATCTCAACAAAACTCAATCCCCCTCATATAATAAGAAAGTAGGAAGCATCCTCCGCACTCTACTTCCATTCTCCATCTAATTTTAAACCGAGATTGTGGAGTCGGAGTCGGAGATCGTGGAGTCCCGGATTTATTGTTTGAAAGAGAAGTGGAAGTGGAGTCCGGTAAATTGAAGAAAGGAAAGTCGGAGGTGGAAAAATTTTGAAACAACTGCAATATCTTAAAATCTCAGATTCTAATACCATCCCACCTCCTAAATTTTTTCATAACCCATCCATATACAATTGATAACAAGGCGACATAAGACATCACATCCCTGCCTCTACTCACCGCTATTAATTTAAAACAATTCAAACTTTCAACTCTATATATTCTTAAAACGCTTTACTATAGTCATATATACTTTTGATTCATTCAGAAGCTTACCACACACACCATATTTCAATAACACCTGCTATAGAGGCTTCAGTATTAACCATTTCATACGCCTGTTTGGCAAATACAACAAAAACTAATATATAAAATTTTATTCTTCTCCAGACTTTTTTTCTCCAATCATTTTTTTCAATGTAAACTCTTTTGATCCCACTTCTTTTGCCACCGTCGTAATGGTGGTGATTCGGTAGTGGTCAGCTCCTTCAATCACTTGACGTACTCTTTTTTGAAATAAATATAAAGTATTTCTTCCCAACACCTCCTAGCTTTTCAATAAACTAATTTCCCTATTAATTCCTACAGTTACCCCTTATTTCCCTTACCCTGATATAAGGTACTATTATGTCCTCCTCATCCCCGGAATCTATTATGCTCTCTATAACATTTTTTATACACAACTTCAAAATTCCACATTCAATCCACCATCCTCGCTCCGTTTACTTGATCATTTCACCGATAATTTCATTTCTATATCCTATGCAGATTTAACCATTCTCAACTCTCGCTCTGAACTACATGTACCATCCTCCTTACAAATGACCTCATCCCAAACATACCTATCTTGCCATCCACTCAAACCAACACACACATTCACTATCCCTCTTCATTACTGTTAATACTAATTTTTGACAGATTTTCGAAGTGTTCCCACCAACACTCTAGTCACATTCATCTCATCAACCGTATACGAAAGCACATACTTATTCTATAGCAAATTCCCGTTTATTCTTTATATAATATACTATAATATATATATATATATATTATATATTATATATATATATATTATTATATATTATCTATATATTATTATATATTATATTATATATATATATAAATATATATATATTTAAACAGTTTTAAGAAATTATTATTATTGTCAATTGGCTATCAACATTAAAAGAAAGTCGAAACAAAATGTAACGGACTGAAAAAGTAACGAGAAAGAAAATAACCGGAACTTAGTTCGGAGCGTTTACACTGAAAGAAAAAGTAGCGAGAGCGTTACTTACCGTTACTTAGAAAAAAAATCTAGTTCTCCGTTAGTAAAGGAGTTACGGAGTACGGACCGTGCCCACCTCTGTATATAATATATATATATATAATAACCTCACTCAATATATATTATATATGTAAATATATATATCATATACTTCAATATATCTATCATATATATAATCAGAGTAGACGGACCGTGTATATATATATATCTATATATATATATATATATATATATATCCTTGTTTGTCCAAGCCCCTATCATGTGGGGTAAATGTGACCTTTGAGAATTGTCACATAGATATCACATGAGTTCTCATTTAAAGAAGGGAGGAATTTTGATGTCTGTCGATATTTTTGAGGAGAGGATGACGAAAGCAAAAAATGTTCTACCCTGTCTCTGCGTGCTGTGATTGTGTTATTTATGCTGGAGTTGCATCTTTGATATAGGGAAAAAGTCAGTTTAACGATATATTTTGACGAAGAAATTTCATTGTCCTCATCTTCCATTCCTTTTGGATTTCTGTTGGCTGAAAATTTGAAGATACATGTTTTAAACGCGGATGGCTTAGTGGATAAAGATCCCGGTCATTGTTACTCAGCGACGCGGAGTCCAATGTTCGAATCCCGCTGATGGAGAGTAAAATCTCCTTTGACTCATTCATTTAAAATTCATTTAAAATTTATTTTAAATGAATGAGTCAAAGGAGATTTTACTCACCATCAGCGGGATTCGAACATGGACTCCGCGCTCGCCTGAGTAACAATGACCGGAGCCTTATTCCACTAGGCCATCCGCGTTCCCAAAAAAAGAACGTTTCAAGCGTAGTTTTTAAAGCTGCCCGGTTTCCCTCTATCCCCATAATTGCTGAGTCACTGGTTACATGTTTAGACAGTGGACGCAATTGAAACTTATAGATATTTAAGAAAAAGCTTTAAAGAATACATTTCATCCGTTTATTTAAAATATTGTTTGAAGCAGTTTTTACTTTAACTTTCTTTGTGTGAATAATATGCAAGACGGAATGACGAGAGATGTTAATAAGCAAATTGCTTTAAATTATTCTGGCCCAGAATGAGTTTGGATTAAAGGCGACACATCGGATGTCAATATGAAAGAGAGACTTCTCGCATGGCTATTAATAATAATAATAATATATATAACAGTGCAACAGGGCTAGCAACCCGGCACTTTACTTTTCTGCTTGTATTACCTCTTGGACCAGCGTTGGAATATTATGCGCCCTAGAAACCACCGATTTTCTGGAGAGTCTCTGGAGGATCAGGTTATGCGAGACTCAATAGTAAGAAGATGACAGCTTCCACTTAAAGGAGAATATCTTGGAAATATAAAATTATTACTATTATTAGACTCGTAATATTGGTTGTTAATATATTAGTAATAGCACTTACTTTCTATTAGAGGATCTTCCAGAGGACCTTTTACCAAAGTAGCGGATTTAGGAACTGTTAATTGGGGTGATGATGAGAATGAATCTACAAGAGGTCTAACAAATGAAGAGTTGCGAAGTCAGCAGCGAGAAGTTGTCCAAGGTAAGATACTTTTTATTGCTTTTTGAATTTTGGAGGCATTTTTCATAATTTTGCACTGATTAAAATTTAAAATGATTCAATTATCAGTGCTAGAGATATCCAATTGTTTATATCTGTGGATTCCCTATGTATATTCTGTAACCCTATCTATTATATGCAACTGACATGAAGCCCTCCCCACCCCAAAAGAAAATATAAATTATATAACAAATCAAACAGTCTAGTTTCATGAAAAGTTAGACTTTTTTTTTTTAATTGTGCACAATTTTGAGTAGTCATTAAATCTTAGTATCTCATACTTTTACTATCCCCTCTCAGGAAAGTATTGCTGAGAGACATCTCTTTGTTACATAGTGACACCTGCCTATGCATATCTATCGTTTGTGCAGTAGCTGTGCTTGTGTATTTATATATCAAGATATTTTTTCAACAATGCCTCACAGATAACAATATATTGGGAATATTGTAGTATAGAAAGGGGTAAATGAGAGAATAAATGAAAGTATGTTGAGATGGTTGTCATGTAGAAAAGAGCTGTGATGAACTGAGGTGCTGTATTATAACCTGACCCTGCTTCCTGGGGTGGATGGGTGCCTTGACCCTGACTGCCCTGCCCTGGGGAGGCATACATCTGTGCTTAGTCTCCGCCGGACCATCCCAAAGGGGTGTTCCCTGGCTGTGGCTGCATCCTAGGGTGTCCGGGAGGAACGGAGATCCTCCCCCATATCTGGTTGGGGTTGAAGGGGCGGCTGTCAAAACTTGGCTGAGTCATAGGAAAGTTTAACGAGCTCTCCATGCATTCTTATTTGGTCACTACTAAAGTAAATAATTTCCCATCAAACGTGAGTGACGTTACCACTCAATATATGCAACTTGAATAGACTATTTATCGAGGTTAGTGAAGTCGTGGATTAGGTTTCTGTACCTATATATTATGCTGTATTGCTGATTGAGTGATTACATTGGTGAGTGTTGTCTAAAAATGAAACTGATTATAATTAGTACAGTGAAATCTTTATGTGAATAGAGTGTCTCTCGGGCAGTCTCTTCAGCCTGAGGATTGGGTTTTAAAGAGAAATTGTGTGCAAGGCTAGTCTGGGAGGTACTTCTCCTGGGGGGAGCTGTCCCCTCGGCTTATCTTTCACCGATTCCTCTTGCCTCTGCCTCCGAACTAATTCGGCTTCTTTCTCTTCCTTGTCACCTTCTAAATCCCCTTTATTCTCTTCTCTATCGCTAATCACTTCTTCATCGTCGGAAGTTGGCTTCGTCGCCATCCAATCTCAAAGGATAAAGCAAATTCTTTTTTAAAAATAAATAAATTAATATATTATTATATATCAATATATATTAATATATATATATATATATGATACACCTTTTTAGTATATGTGCATACACCTTAAGGGGGTGTAGGAGGTCTTCAAAGATGAAATTTTTGCATTGCTAATATTTTTAAAAGTGATATTATTATAGTAAAATTCTCCAAAATTACATTCCAAATGTTTTAAAACTTTATTATAATAAAAAAAATAACTACTTACTTATTAATAGAAACAAAAGACACTTTTAGTCTTGAGTTCTACTTGCTAACTGGATAAATATAAGTAAAGACACTTTAGTCTTCTCAATATAAAAAACTTTTTTATATATACGTAAAATAAATATGGTAAATATAAATAGCTCGACTGTAAATTATATATATATATATATTCTTAGTATATATATATATATATATTAATTAATATATATATATATATATTATATATAATATATATATTATATATATAATATAATATATATATATATATATATATATATTATATATAATAATATATTATTAATAATATATATATTATATATTAATATAAATTAATATATATATATATATTTATATATATATAGTATATGCTGGCATTATTATATTAAAATATATATACGCTAAATATAATTATAATAACTCACGTAACTTTATCTTTATTTAGAGCATCACTATAATATATCTTACTGTAGATATGTATATACTTACTTATATATATATCGTAAAACGCACTTAACAGCCACCCGGAACTGAAATATAATTATCATATATAACTGTCAAAGAAAATTATAAGTTAAATGATTAATTAAGTATACTAGTGTATTAATTAATAGATATATCTATATATAATCTCTTTATTTCTATATACATTACTTTCTTTCTATTCATCTATACCTATGAGCATTGAGCTATAACCTTTCACTATGGCTGATAGCATAACTTACTGTATAACGCGTGTGCTGAGTGGGTGTGTGTGGTGTGTCTTATGCGTAATTTTGTTTGGCTCAGCCATACTCATTCATGAGTAGCTACTTACGTCTGCTTGTCACTCGCTATCATTCTCTCTCCTTATCTACTCATTATCTGTCTTTGCTATTCTTGTGAGTATACTATATATTATATATATAATGATATATATATAATTATAATTATATATATATTATATATAATATATATATATATAATAATATATATATATATAAATATATATATATATTAATATATATTATTATAATTTAATATATAATTAAATATATATATATATATATATTATATCTATATATATATATTATATACTTAATATATTATATATTAATATATATATATATATTATATATATAATATATTATATTTATATTTTTAAGTAAATGTTTATAATGTTTATTACTCCAAGCTTTAGCTCACGGAATGTATTATTGAGAAGAAAAGGTGTTGAATAGTGAAAGTAGTTTAAACATATAATAGTTATTTTTTTTGAGATAATAATTAATTTAATTCTTTATACAATATTGCCTAATATGCTTCACGAAATACATTCTACGGACGTCAAATTTTTTATATACTAGTATTACATAATTGTATGAGCATACTTAATTGATTATAGAAATCTCGAGTTCCACGAGATACTGTGCTATATTACTCTCATGCTGATAGATATCTAGTAGAATTTAGGAGGCAAACTCTTGTCAACACAAAACACTCATCATAAATATGATATATATGAGTACGAACCTATTAAACAATAGAAAATTATAAACGATATACAAGCTACTTAAGAACATAATAATGATACGAGAGAAAGATATAGTTCGCCACACTGCTCTATAAAAAGTATAAACACACGCTTCGTTGAGTCGTATAACTAGGACCATAACATATTATCTGACTAGAAAATATATTCATGTATTAATTAATTCATGTATTAGTCGAACTCCTAGTATCTCTTTTAAATTCACTTGTAAATTAAAGGAGAATAATGTCCAGTACGTCATCCTCTTTTCGTAATGATCTTGATTAATGCAAGAAGGTATGATTATAATTTATTTTCTTTTTTGAGTCATTTAAGTAGTTATAATGTTAAATAGATAAAAAAATATATATAAGCTAATAATTGAAGAATTACAACACCAAGAAAATACATATAGAATTATATAAAATCTAATTGAAATGACAATCTGACTGAAAATTATCATAGGTTTACTCTTTTTAAATATTATATCTCGAGGACGCTAATTATGGGTGGTGAAATTTATTGTCGTGAGTGTATAAGCACAAACTCTATTGATTGCGCTATATATCGAATCCTCTTCGATATTATTTATTGATAATTCAATTTCATTAGCTCATTCAATTCCCGTTGCCTTGCAACTCTAGCGACTGAGTGAGCATTCCTCTCGCTCTGTACAGCGATCGAGAGTCGTATAGTTGAGAGAGGCATTTATTCCTCTCTTTATTTTTTCGCTAGTTTTGCTCATAGCTGAGGTACTAGAAAGAGAGGTCTTATATTCCTCCTGCTAGCATCGTGAGTTTGCTGGTTGTAAGTTACATAGGAGATGGCCATCGACATCAACTTTGGATCCCTGAATATTTTTAAGACCTTTCTCAGAAGGAGTGAGAATATTTACAGCATTAACTACTGAAAGTGTTATAAAAAAAACTTTATTTTTTATATATTTAATTAATTTCTTATATAATATGATATTTTAATAGTCCATCCTGGCTTATATTACTCCGTGTATAATGGTTTCCCAAGTAGGTGAGTGGAGGTTATTTGGTTTGAGATGCTTTATGTGTTATTAGATGGTCATATGCTAGTATACTGCTTTAGCTAACTGCTGTCATTATTTGTGAGAAGTTCCACGCCCGGATTATAACCCACCTCACCGTGAATTTATATTCACTGGTACTAGATGGTACTCGGCAGATTATGTATGATGCTATTTCTTTACGGCCCTTATACTGAGCCGTAGCACTTCGTGTGTGAGTGGAGAGTTATATTATGTGTGAAGTTATATATAAACCAATAGTTTGTTACTTACAACTCAATCTACTTTTATATTCTAAATGGTATTATAGCATATATTATTTTATTGCTTATATACCCTGCACTAAACTAAAACCCATTAAATGACAATAAAATCATTGTACCTACACAAGCCCGTTTAACAAAACATAAATACTGCTGAGAATTAAATTGGACTATCTCAGGGTAATTATAACATAATGGTCAAATTTTAATAGTATTAATGATCAATAATTAATATATAATAATTGAATTTATTATATATTATTAAATATTATATATTAAAAATATATGATAAACTTACATACATAAGATTAACAGTAATTATATATTAATACTTACTAATTTAAATACTAAAAAGGATATATAGTTATAAATATTAACTATATAAAAAATACGTTATAAGAATATTTACTATATCAAGGAGTGAATATATTAGATGCCAACTTATAGTAAGAGATCACTCATGAAAACATATTAATTTTTAATACAGAAATTTTCCTAGAGTGGATTAACATATATAATCTATGTGGCAATTATAAATGATTAATCATATTTTAATACTCATTATAATTTTAATCACGTGAGAATTTAGATAAACCGCTGAAAATAAAAATATTAAGGACATTAATTTAACTATTCACTACACTTATATTATATATATATATCTTCTATTGAGGACCTCTTTGGAAACCCATAACACGCGGAATACACTTAGTAATTCTTTAATATTTTAACCTGTTATTTATTTATTAATAAATAAAGGAAAAATAATAAATAGTAGAAAGGAGGATATAAATACATACATTTAGTGATAATATAATAACAATTATTAATAATAAATAGTTTGTATAAATATATAGATATAATATAACATATAAATTATATATACTATATATATAATATATATTAATATATAATACTATATATATTAATATAATATATATATATTAATATATATATATATATATTATATTATATATATATATATATATATAATTATTATATATATAATATAGGTTATGGAGCAATAGAGGATACGCTATGAGCAAGTTAGGCTGAAATATACCTGAAAAACCTAATCTTTCGGATATACTTGACCTTGAGGACTGAGAGGAATTATTTCAAAATCTTTCATCGCGCCCCCCCTTACCCCATAAGCACATAAGAAACTGTGCTGTCATCGCAACCTAGAGACTATATAATATGCGACCGATTATATAGGTATATTTTATATATATACCTATATATTTAAAGAAGTAAATCGATAATTAATTATTCCCAGTATTTTAGCATATACCCGCTCTAACTATTATTTACTTCATAAATATATATACTCTCTTATCTCCTGCATTATACATAGAGTAGCATGCTTTGAGCCGGCTTATGCGTAAGAGTCCATTACTATACCTAAAAGAGGTTGACGTGCGAAAATCATTATTCCCAGGACTAAAATCTAATCATATTTCCAATATGCAAACAAGATAGTGTAGGAGAAACTTATATCTCATATATTTAGATATATAGTATAATTTATACTCATAAGTATATATAGGAAGGTATATATATATTGAGTGTGTTAAGTATGTTATATATATATCTATATAGGCTCACTTATTTAATATATAGGTGGTATATACATTGGTGCTTTAAAATGCATAACCGGCTAGGGAATGAATACTATACGGTTAGGTAAGAAATCACACTCACCCCCTCGAACACAATTCAACCGCGGCCCCTTTTCCACTCTTTCTTTTGCAGCCACTTTCAAAACCCGAACTACTCTGTTCTACTGCGGCAGAGCCAATGCGGCTTGCAATTTTGTGAGGGAACCCAGAGGCTTCTCGCTTGGTTCTTAGTCATAAGGTAAGAATGCATAGAA
Organism: Trachelipus rathkii; assembly: GCA_015478945.1. Classification (NCBI taxonomy): domain Eukaryota; kingdom Metazoa; phylum Arthropoda; class Malacostraca; order Isopoda; family Trachelipodidae; genus Trachelipus; species Trachelipus rathkii. The sequence goes on from JABUQX010089833.1 coordinate 16,066, forward strand.
GAACGTTCAAAAACGAATTTCATAGGAGAAGTTGCAAAACAAAGTCACAACCTTGAGAGGGATGTTACAGAACTTTGAGTCTTAGAAATAGAGGTGTTTGAGGAGATGTTACCTTATTTGATGTGTTACTATGCCCTATTTGTTTGTACAAATTTAGGTGTTTCCTAGGGCGAAGTCATGGCTTGTACTGTGGGATAATTTTAAAGAATTTGCGCTGTTTGAACATGTAAAAGCTTTTGGGCGTCTATTGCAACACATATTTTTTTGTTTTGTTTGTCACACAAACTAACATACCACACACATATATATAATATAATATATATTATATTATATATATTATATATATATTAATATATATATTATATATATATATATATAATATATTTATATATATATATATATATATATCTATATATATATATATATATATTATATATATATATATATATATATATAATTATATAATATATATATATATATATATATATATATATATATATACTATATATATATATAATATATATATATATATATATATATATATATATATATATATATATTAATACCTTTTTTTAGCCTTCCAAACATGTGAATACCTAATAATGTAATTCCCGCACTACGAATCAGGTACCCCCAGCCGAATGCAACCTGTCTCCTCCAGAGATCCTCCAGGGATGTTATGCTCCATGTTGTTCTGTGTTGAGAATTAGTTAAACAGGAGAGAAAGAAGTGGGACGGGTCCTCCGGGACCTGGTTACAGTTTTGAAAGGTGTTTGTGGTGATTTGGTTAAGGTTGAATCAGTGTTTATAGTATTGCAATTTGGGGTGGTGACCGCATCTTAACTTTGTCAAGGATGACTGACTGGTTCTTGATAGCTAGTTGAATTCTAGTGTTATTTCTGGTAGGTGTTTGTTTAAAATATTGTTTGGTGGTCTGCGTCTTAAGTGGTTCTCTGTTAGTGTAGTGTTGATTTGTTTGGTGTATGTTGTGTTGTTTGGTTTAGGTGGATTGTTGTTCAGAATTTGTTTATAATATAGAGTTGGTGAAGAAGGAGGTTGTTTGAGTCTGTGATGGGTGGAGTTAGAGAGTGCAATGTGGCATGAGTGTTGGTTTGTTCGGGTTTTGAAACGAATTGTGTACCTATCATGTCCAGGTGTGTGTCTATGGGTAGAACTTTGGTTTCTTCGTGAAGGTTTTGCTGTGATGCTGTTGTTGTGCATCATGTTTTGATTCTTAGAGCTTTGATTTGTGTCGTTTGGAGCTTCTTTATGTTAACTTTAGTCAGTAGTAGATGCCATGTTGTTAGAAAAGCGTAGTTTAGAGTCGGGCGAATGTATTGTTTTTATATGGTGGTGGATGTTGGTTTATTGTTTGTGAAGTTTGTGCAGCGATAGTTTTTAATATGTTCAGTTTCTTGTTTGCATATGAAATTATGTTGTCTATGTGTTCTGTGAAGGTGAGATGCGTGTCAAGTGTTACTCCGTGAATTTTGGGAATTTTGTTAAAAGGTATGGCAATATTGTTTAGGTAGACTACTGGGTGTGTGGCACCAAGTTGGTGGTCGGTGGTGATTAATGTAATTGAAGATTTATTTGGTGAAGCGAACATTCTGTTTTCTGTTAGCCATGTTTGAAGTTGATTGATGTATTGTTGCGTCAGGTTTGTGGCCGTGTCTAGGTTCTGGTGCGTAGTGGCTATGGTGAATATCATCTGATAGGCTGTAATGATTGTGTCATCTGCTTGTGGTTGTGGTAGATGGGCCGTAAATAGGTTGAATAGTGTGGGGGATAGTATTGCGCCTTGGGGGTACTCCGTTGTTGATGTTTACTGTTCTGGATTTTGTATTGTTTGTTTGTATTTGTGCTGTCAATCTGATAGAAAGTTGGAAATTTATTTCTTTAGGTTAGTGGGGATGTTAGATTTAGTTATTTTGTGGATCAAGTTGTGTTTGGGTACTGTATCGTATGCTTTGTTGATGTCGATTGCTATGATTATTATTTTATTAGTTGGTTTTGAGTTTAGGCCGTTGATTGTGATTTGTATAATGTTTGTGGGTGCAGTTGTGGTTGAGTGGTTTTGTTTGAAACAGTGTTAGAATTTGTGTTTGATGATGTTTGGAGATATTTTTTTCTAGTATTGCTAGTAACATTGTGTTGATAATGGAGAGATGTGGCGATATGATGAAGGATCAAAGGGGTCTTTCACTGGTTTTAATTAATGTATAATGATAGGTTTTTTTTTCAGATAGGGGAAATGAAGTTTAGGCTGATGAGCTGTTATATATTGTGCTAATTGTGTTGAGTGTGTTCCCTAGGTGTTTGAGGTGTTTGTTTGAGACATTATCTGGGCCAGTTGCAGTGATTTTTTGTGTGTCTTTGTTATTGTTTCTAGGTAAGTTGTGTTTATTTCTATTGTTGGGTCATGGATGAGTTTTATTTTCTTGAGGGAATTTATTATTTTCAATGTTTTGAGGGTGTGTAGGTTTTTGACTCTGCTTTGCGAAGTGAGGTGCGAGTGTGTTTGCGTGTTGTTTGTTTTGGTTTGTGGGTTTTTGTGTAAAATTGTGTTTTTTTGATGGATTCGTGGAGTATGTTCTTTGTTGTTGTTTGAAGTTTTTTCAGTGTATTTAATTGTTTTTCCCACATTCTGGTGTTTATTCGTGGTGTTGGATGTGCATGGTGAGTAAGTTTGGAAGTTGTTTGAAGAATGTGTGTTTTGTTAGGTTTGATTTGGGGTTGTTTAGGGGCATTAAT
>JABUQX010089834.1:0-38346 GCA_015478945.1 Trachelipus rathkii
GAAAAGAATGATTAGTTCGGTAATTGGGGTTATTAATAGACGTGATGTTAGTGGAGTATAGTAGTTGTTTTTGGAGTTATGAACCGAATACCGTGAATACTAGTGGATAGAACCGAAGCTGATAAAGAGATGATTATTATTGAAGTATCGGTGAATTACGAAATTCTATTACTAGAAGAGAAAGTATAATGTATGAGTTGGTAGAGGCTAGAGAAGAAAATTGTATAACTAAGTAGAGTGAAGCGGGGGATTGAGGGATGAATGATTGTTGTGGGCCACCTATATTGTAGTTCTGGTCCATGGTCACTAACTCCATTTGATACTGACGAATCATAGTGAACGTAGGTCCATAGCTGTATCACTGAAACGCTTATAGGTGTGATATTTTTATTAGACTGACGTAAGTAGTTTAATCACACTAATTAATGGTACTATATGATATGGGAGCGGTATAAGGCTGGCTTTATCTTTTCGAGACTTAATTTACATTTATTCTTCCTACTTACGCTTTACTTTCTTTATCCACAGATAGTCTCGTCACGACACACATTACTCCATTATCTTTGAGATAAACTAGAAGAAGAATCAAAGAAAGAAAGATCAGTAGGTAGAAAGAATATGTATTGTATTCTTTACATAAAATATACTAATTATAAACCTATATACTAATCAATATAACGAGCTTAACATATATTTATGGTAAGATTAAATAACAATGTAACTAGAGTTAGTTATTTAAAAAAAGTAGTGAAATATTAGATTGTGAGTTGAAGAATCACTAAATTTTCTGACGATTTCATAAGGTAATTCTTTATACCTCGAACTTAAACTATAAAATATTACCTATATTGCTGAGAGTTTATGTTTATTGATTAAATATCACTAAATGAATTATTGTATTAATAAGACTTTTATCACTACTAATTCTATCTTTTTATAGTAATATTAAAAATAAGTACTAGCGTTTATGGTTTACATAATATCACGTCAAATTAAAATCTAACTCATAAATAATAAAAATTATACAGATATAATAGATATTATTACTAATTTATTAGATTGGAAAAATGTGAACTGAGAATTCTGAATGATAATCCGGTCCGTTAGTACTTTTGTTGTAGGCACAGTAGTAGATATTAAATATATTAAACTGTATATATTATATCCAATCCAATTTAATAACATATATTTTCGGACCACCTGTGTTGTGTGGCATTGTACCTTCGTATGTTCTAAAAATTTCCCGCCAAAAATAAAAACATATTATTATAATTGACATTATTTAGTAATTAGCTACAACATCAATTTATTTCTAACTATCGATATATGAATTTTAATATTATATTCAGTAGCGGATCTTTAATTATTTCTATAAGGAAAAATTAGATCTTAAATATTATTGTTTTTAACAAATATATTACTGCAAATATCTTGAATAAAGTCTATTTTGCTTAACTCTAAAATTGTGACTGACCGTATGAAACGCTCAAATAAATCAAGTAAGATCCTATTGAATCAATATATTAATTCTCTCTATATATCTCAAAGAGAGAACAAAAATCCAGCAAATAATATATAGAGACTGATGCTAAATGAAATTCTTATGTAATTTCGAACCTAAACGTAATTAACATACTATAAAGGTAATAAAGTTATCCAAAATTATATATATCACCAATTTATATTCTTGTTACCTATATCTTACGATTACATTAGCTTTGTGTGAAGTAAGACATTTGTACTCCTATACTTTTTAGCATATAACTTCTATCCCTTTTAATAATTTCATTCAGGATAAGCGAGAGGGTAATATTTATTGCTATTATCTATTATTATTACTATATTATATATGAATTATTATTATTATTATTATTATATTAATTTATATATATATTAATATTTATTATTATTATTTATTTTTATAAATTATATACTTTATTCTTAATTATTATATTATATATTATTAATTATATTATATAATATTAATTATTTATATTATTAATGTAATATTATTATATTATAAGTTATCAATTATTATATATCTATTATTATATTATCATTAATTATATTTATATTTTATTATTATTATTCTTACTATATATTTACTTCTTTTTTTATTTCTACATTAATAATCTGAGGTAAATTAGAGTTGATGAACGAGCATTTATTCATTATTTATCTGAGTATAGTAAAGCTGTAATTAGCAAGATCAATGACTTATTATATGTAATCGATAAAGAAAAGTCCTAGCACTTTATACCTATTGAGCCCCATTCAATGTATCTAATTATATATTTTAGCTTGAAGTAAACTTCGAGTTCGCATGTACAAGATAAAATTTACTAACTCTATAATATGCTTTATCAATGAGGATATTATTATTATTATTATTATTAATTAGTCAATGATGGAATACTCCAACTCTTATATAGGTTAAGATCGTCTAGTCGAGTTTAAGCGGGTTCAGTCCTTGAGGTCGCTAAGGAGCTTTGTGGGCATTGCTCAATGACACTTATCTCACCTCCTCTACAAATTAGCCCTCCTAATTCACATTATTTCACTTGTTAATAACACCTTTTCTTCTCGCCTCTAATTCACTTTTATTAATATAATCTACAACAGTTTCTCTCTTAGCCTTAACATTTATCGTATTATCACTACCGTAGCAATCACTTCTTCTCTCGGTCTCATAACTCAACTCATGTTCATGATTATTTACTCTCATTACAATTCATCCTTCACTTTACAAATATACTAATTTCACTTTAATTCACATAAATAATTAGTATCATATATTATTTATTATTTCATGTCACTATTTTTATAAGGTGTGAACAAAATATACACATATATACAACAAAAGTAGTACATCATTTATTCATTTGTTCATTTATTATATACCTTATTTTCTGTTTCGTGTGATATTATTTTATTATTTAAGTTATAATTATTATATTCATCATATTTTATTATTATTATTATTAATATTTATTTATTTATTCTCAAACTATTACATTATCATGCCCTAAGATTGTCATATGAATTACAACAGTAGAAAGTAGAGTCTAATACTAGCTTATTACACGACTCCAAAGTCTCACTAACTCATAAGCAATTAAGATACAGAGTGTAATCGACATAACAGCATTCATGTATACCATATGCGCTCACTATCTCCATATATGTTCATTAGAGTTCTCCTTTAATCTATTCTACTAATGTTATATTCAAACGATTTAATTGCACAGCACCTTCCTGCATTCACAACTTTCTACTACACTCTGCATCTAATATCTCCATTTACTACCATTTCTCAATTCAACAACTTACATTCTTATAATACTTTATATAACTCTCATCTAGTACACATCTATTAGAGCTACTCTAGTATTACTTACTCTCATATATTATTGAACTATCTAATAATATATAATACTTATCTACATCATGAGTGACTTTTGTATCTCATCATCTATCTCAAAATATATATTACATTACGACTTTAACTACTGTATCGTTTTTATCCATATTCACTAACCTCTTTTACATGCCTCTGTCTAATATCTTCTACAATTCCTCTTTTCATACAATCCTATACACAATGTAGTGCGCTCACGATCACGAAGACCAAAATCATCACAAAGTGATATTTGATATAGGGAAGGGTAGGGAGAGTTTTCCGGCATCATCACTACCCATTCTGAGTTTCTCGATTCCATCATGCTAAATACACCACTTTCAAGAGAGCAGTCGCCCGGAACTATTCGATTTCGTGCTTTCATGTCAGACAACCCCAAAGATAAGATAACAGAAATTGAATTTGAGACGATTAAGCACACATTTTTGACGACCAATGGCTTGTTTCAACATGCCGGGCTAGTGTAGGAACTCTCCACTAACCAATCACCAATTGACACATTATATGTCTTACACAGCACTCACAATTACGTCCGATCTCGCTACAATCGGATTGAGATTATCCAGTATTGCAGAAGAAAGAGCCTAAGCACCAGACAGCCACACTCAAAGGAGAATAAAATCACATGAGGATAACCTGCCGATGAATATGCTAGTTACACTATTTGGAACTACCTACGAAGTGCACAAACACAAGTGAATTAGCAAAAATAGACATCTAAACTTCAAAGCAAGAAATGGAAAGAAATATAGTGTTCAATATGAAGCTAATAACGTAACGAGAAATTATCACAAGAAAGTGAATTTAAGATATTTGCAAGAATTAAAAAAGGCTTACATGAAATACGCACACAACTAACACTTTTTTTTACCCCACTCTCTGCTAAAAAGTATTGAAAGTTCCCAACACTATAGCGGTTTTGCAGAACGGAATGAGATGTAGCAATAGCAATTCTACAATCTAGCGTTCACACTATGAATCGACCAAACAACCTCAGTAAATAATGACTAACCCGTGAGGGAAGGGCCATATAGAAATGGTCACGTCTCGGAAGGAAACTATCCATTAGGTGGCATTCCGGTCGACAACCCAAAGAACAGTTCTAAAACATACCTCTTGTCACACAAGCGGAGAGAAAAACTTACTAACGAAACTCCTGACAGATTTAATATGCAAGTTCGCGAAACGTTTTTCCACAACCTATGAAGGGCCTCGTATATTATAAAGAGGACACACTCATTTATACTGTATTACTTCATTCGTCATAAATACCTTGAAGTTCTTATATCCACACAAGAAAGATTATTATTACATCTCAAAACATTCTACAAAATATTGCCAATAAGAGGTCCACAACAACATTCATAGAAGAAATGTTTCTGTCAAGCTCCGTAAATCCTGCTCTATATAAGAGATCATTAGGTTCAACTTTAGTTAATTTTTTTAATAAATATCTAATATATATAATCAATTATAAATATTTGAATTATGACGGAAGAAGTGATACCTGCAGATTTACCATTACCCAACTTTCTCACTCTATCACTCATTGATAGAAATGACGTTATACATATCCTGACTGAGCATCACCAACGTACTTCAAATCGCCAAAATACTCAGTATGCTATCTGCAAAAACACACCAACTCAAAAAATCGACATACAGTGAGAGACTCAATCATCTAACACCTCACACATCAGTGAGATGAAAGTTAACATATTGTGTTCAGAAATTTTCGAGAGAGATTCGTTTTATTCACACCTTTCAACCCCAGCTCATCGATCACGATTCATCATCAGTTCATCGAGAAAACGCCGAAAACTATATCAGTATTGATTATCTATTGAATGTTAAGCAATTCCCCTTATCTCTTCAATTCTTTAAACCTTTCGGCGCTCCTTCAGAAGAGCTTCTATTCCCTTGTATGTCCTCATTTATCCTCTCTTCCTAACAGTTCATTTACTCTTGCGGTGTATTCCTTCTTACTCTGCTTGTCAACTCGAACGCTATTCATTCTTTATCTTTCCGCTCTTATATAAAATATATCCAAGCCATATCTGGTCTACATTCTGAAATCGTTCATCATTCATTTTGCTTATTTATGATAAATCAAATTCTATACGTCTACGCGTCAGCTTCTGTGTTTTTACACCTACTCTTCATTCCATTCGCATATACAACTATTTACCCTTCTCTACTTTTATGACACTTGCATATCTACATATATAGAGCTAGCTTGAACCTCTAAAAATTGCTAATCACTTATCATTATATGCGCCCACATTGTTCACAGTTTAGTCAAGGCGACTAATGTCTATATCACAAGTGTTTTCTTAAAGAACGATTGCACACAAGGACATTGGTGTGTTGATTTATTCAATGTGGCCAGCGCCTAACTCTCAAATCAACCCCTCGACTCGAACAGAAGCCCGAGAGCTAGCTCTCCTCAACAATCCTTCTGGATCTCATAATTTATGTCCTTGTTCACCCTACTCGCTAACTTCTCAACTACCCTAATTCTATATCCATTACTCTTCCTTGTGCGTATAACAATCTCATTCTTACTCATCAAATCCATCCATACATCCCATCTCAAAGAGTCGCTTCACTGAACTTCTTTATGATATTAAAATATCTTAGTCTCTACCATTAGATATAACTATACTATATATCCTAATTCAAACCATCACTAATCAATAACACCTAATCCCCCTACATACATGTAAAAAGCTATATCTCATACCTGAAAATGTTCAAATACGGAATCATATATACACTAAATATTTTACCCGTTAAAATACAATTAACTAAGGCTTCAATACCCTATTAAATCGCTGTACTCACTCAATATAATACATAGTATAAATACATACATATACTTAATATAATATCATACATTATAGTCCTCAATACGAAATGTTTACATCAATACTAAACTCTTAACCATCTCCGAAGCTACATGCTTCACATCGCATATTTATTAATCTTATATATATATCTATCTATACAATACTACTATACATATAATACACATCACCCTACTATTACTATATACTCATCCACTAACCAATACTACTAATCTTATCACTATACCTACACCCACACACTACTACCTACTACTCTAACTACACTTATATTAACCTCCCTCACTACTATTACAATAACTACTATTACACACTATACTTCTAAAACTCACTGCGACGTTGCATATTATTTGACTTTGTTGAAATGCAGCGTAGCATGGGCATATTGATGAAAAGATGTTACTTACCTAAAATATTATCATCCCACGTTAAACTTTAAACTCTTAAATATTTATTTGACCCTAAATATTTATATATCTACATATATATAATAATGAATATATTATATTAGATTAATTTATATATATATAATGTAATAATAATATTAATAATTTTATTTTTCTTGATGAGTTATGTCAAGAAAAATGTGTGAAATTTACTAACAAGGAGTATTAAATACTATATTATATAATATAATATAAATATATTATGAATTTAAATAATTAATCATACACACTACGAGTGGCTTTGGTTGACTGCACTAAGTAAGCGGGGTGTGCTCGAGAGACGCATAATTTGATCTAACTGAGAGAGGTGAGTGAGGAGTTTATCATGAGTGGCGTTCATTGGTGATAGGGGGCTGCTGCTACTCCGTGGTATCATCTCGACCAAAGAATCGAAGTACAGACATTAGATAGCTCTTGGCAAGAGGAAGAGTAAGATATGTGTGTTAACCATTTTTATCGTGTAGAAGCTACACATGTATTAACCATGCACTCTCTCACAACTCTCTTCAACACATTAACATATTCGCCGCTTTTGATAGGTAGAGGTTTTATTACACACTAGCGACCCACAACCTTCAATAATATGAATACATAGATATTAACAGTAACCTGGATATACTTAATATAAGTATTGATTTTAAAATTTTAAGTTTGATTGTATGTATAAAAAGTATTAAATATTAAAGATCGAAAAGCGGTTACATTAATATATATATATATATATACTATATATATATTAATATATATATATATATATATTTAATATATATATATAATATATCATAATTATATATATAAATATATATATATAATATAATATAATATATATAATATATATTATATATCATATATATAATATATATATATACATATTAATTAATAAATATATTATATATTTATATAATATATATATATAAATGACATATGAAATTTTCATTTAATATTATTACTTTTTGAATTAAATTTTTCTTCATTATTTTACTTTCCACATTAATATAAATGGCAAAAATTTAATTGAAGGTTTAATTTTTAATTAAAAAAGAAATATATGAAAAAATCTATTAATTTATTAAAAAATAGGATGTAATTAGGAAAGGAAATGCAGTAATTATCACTATCATTTATCTCTCCTTTCAGAAATGTTTATATTAAAAAATATAATAAATAGTAAAAAAATCTACAAACTTAAAATGACCACTAAATCTATCAAGCAGTGGTGAATTAAGTACACAGAGGGAGAATAAAAGACTTCGATCAAAGAGATATAAAGGACTCTTCGCATATAACTTAAACATTGCTAAATCTATCAGATTAAATTTAAATTTAATATAAAGATTTAGCCTCACATCAAAACTAGTTTCTGATACTGAAAAGTGTAATTATATAAATAACAATATACTTTTAACACTCTACAAATATCATAATTATAAAATAGTAAATATTTCTCAAATAGTTATTTTTAATTAGAATATATAATTGTTACTATTTCATATACACCATAATAGCTTTATTGAATATCATTATTACCTATATATATGCCCTTTATTCCTCATTCTCTCTGAGTCACGACAAAATTATGTCCCTATCATAAACTAATATGACGTACCGAAAATACATACACATTTTGCTTTAACATGTTATATTTTATGTAAAATAAGTATCAATGACTACTAATATATATAAATTTCTATAGAGAATATACAAAAAAATATTGTTGATGTCGATACTGAAAATAAATAACTCATCGATTATTATGGTTATGAGGTAAGAATAAAATATCATTCTGATATTTTATTCGATATCTTCGAAAAATATTCATTCGAATATAATGCTCGGCAATTACCTCTTCATTGTGAGCATTCTATACTGTGCATGATATATATACTACAATTTATACGTTATGAAGTTTGGTTAAATATATCATGTCTCTACAAAAAAAATTTTTTTCTACTTAGGAATAAGATATTTTGTTGAAAATGGAAAACAAGTTCTATGGTCCATGCTCTTTAGTGATATATATTGTAATCGAATAATATAAAGTATAATAATATTAATAAATGAATTTATTATTTTCTGAAGAATTTCCTGTGATTTTGGGGGTCATTGATAAGGCAAATTTTTTTGGGGAAGAAATTTTCCTCGAAGACTCACTTGTTTCGCGGCTTCAATCTTTCGCTATTTTGATTTGGGATGTCGTGTTCAGAAAATACAGATTCTCCCTTTTGACTCCAAATTCTTTGACTTTCCAGATTTCTCTTTGTGATGATTGTTTCCATATGTGTTCTCCATTGCATTAAATTTTTGTGAACAACCTATAGTATTTCTTTGTGGCACTAGTTTTAATAACTATTTAAAGATTTGTAACATATTAATAATAAAAATCTTATAATGATGGCATTCTAAAAACAAGTTTTGTGAGGTAATTAGAACAAATCTGGTAATCAATTAATGATAAAATCTTTAATATGCTAATATATATATATATATATATATATATAAATATAATATTAATATAGTATATATATAATATATATTTAATATTAATTATATATATAATATATATATATATATAATATATATATATATAATATAGATATATAACTATAATAACTATTATTATCTATAGATGGATGCGTAGTAGCTATCTTGTAAAAAAAAATTAATTATTTTTTATTTTATATTTTAAACCTACCTCGTGTTTAACACGTATGAAACACGAAAACGTCAGTCACGGCCGGAATATAAGATAAACTTTCACGCAAGTAGATCACCTAATATACATAAAAGTAACATATAGTACTATAATTCAAGAGTATTAATTATCATTTATCTATTATCTATACTTATCATATGTATTATTTATATCTAATTTAGATATAATAATTAATATTTATTCTACTTTCAGATTTATTTAATATAATATCTTCTACTAATGATTATATATATATATATCATTGATTATATATATATGATATAGTAAATTAATAATATATCGTAAGTAAGCTTATTATGAAGTTGTGGTTCATGTCAAAATCTAACTGCTAGTTTTGATATGCTCTACGATATAAATCACGGCGTGTGTTTGGAATAAAAGTAGTCCCTTTTTACTTCAGGAGGCTATTCATACTCTCTTGGAATTCAAACACCGGCAGGTAAGAGAGGTTATTTGAGAGAGAAAAAAAAGATTTTATATGGATGTATATCTTGTAAATCTTGTTTTCATTGTATTTCTTGAACTGGGTTAAAAAGTGTTTAATATTACATTTGTAGAGTATATTTAATTGAATATATAGGAAGCCTGATAATATTGTGAGTCATATCATATCGTAATCTAGTATGAGCGAGCTACTATCTAAGACTAGTCTGATATAGACGGAATGTATAATGTTTAAATTTATAATACTAAAGATAGGGAATGTTCTAATATCATATATGAGAAATCGGTTTTATTTTTGTGCAGAATATAAGAAAAGAGTTTTAATTCCAGACTCGTACATAGGGACAGAAAAAATTATTTACTTTCATTAAAGAATTTTGAAGTAAATAAAAATGCCAAAACTAGGAGAGAAATGGCTCGAGCTCTGTACCAAAATTTCATGTATATACAAAAAAAAATCTTTTTGTTTTAAAAATCGCCTCTAATACAGCTCCTTCGAGGAATCGCTGCGAGTAGCCGCCGCAGTGCTTTAAAACTTTAGAGTATTCTGATGTTGACACGAAAAGATGTAAGAAAAAAGGATACAAAAAGATCTAAAGACTGGAGAATGACGTCACACTAATTATCATTTAACCCTTTAAATAGAGCTGGCATTATTTATTGTAAAGATATTCTCTTAAAATAGTTAACTTAATAGTATGTCCGCCATTCCCAGGATCGGAAAAGCACCTAGTTACATTCTCCTGAAACTTTTAAAATTAGATGTTTTTGATGTTCACTATCACCATGTTTTTCATGTAGTTTCTTATATAGTTTCCTCATGTAAGCAAGCCAGTGGGGTATGGGGCTGAGTAATAGATTGTTACTTGTTAGAATTAAAAATTGGTCAAGGTTTAATATTACGTAAAATCTAGAGTAAATCCAAAATCGAATAAATTTTCATCATATGTCAATTATAAATACTTTTATATACGATTATGTTTAGGTAGCCGAGGTCGGGTAAATGGGTGACTGGGCGCTGCCTTTTTTAGAGGGGTGATTCGTCCATTTTAGAGTAAAATAAAAAAATTAAAAAAAAAAAAAAACTTTTCTGCGGTTCGTGTCATAACACTAACACGGAGTAAGTTTTCATTTATATATGAGCAAGAGTTTTATTTAGATCACCTGGTTCAGATATCGAAGTATTTTTTATATTTCTTAGAAAAAACTGATGCCTCATAAGTAGAGAGCATAAACAGGAATGGCACATTGTCAAATAAAGAATTTTATAACAACTTTTGAAAAAATAATGTTAGTTTTTTATGTAATCTTGATTATTAAAAATGAAAAATTGTGATGGATTTTTTAACTTATTTTTTCATAGTGGTATACACTCGAGGTATGTTAGCATTTAAACTAGGCAAAGTAAAAGTTTTGTACCACAACAGTATTAGTGATGAAATCATTTCAGTGGGGCCGTAACTTGGTCACGATTCACCCGACTCATGGAGGTAAAAAATTCATTAATGCGACATCCAGAAATCGATAAAATTGTTTTCGATTTAAACGTAATAAATTTATTTAAACTTTTTATTATGTTTAAATTAATCTTAACTATAATAAACCTTCATCTTCTTTTGGAACGTAAAAGAATTAAAATAATAAATGAGAGAGTATTATAGGTATTACAAAAATTAAACTGGAAAAAAAACAAATTCCACAAAAGTTGGAAAAATCAAATATTTGTGACGGAGAGGGTGAACTCGGACACCCTTTATTTTTCTTATTTTATGTAAACAATTATTGAGACATTTTATTACTTATGTATCCAAGTTTAATATGATAAACAATTATTATATCATTAGTAAAAAATAAAGATATAATGCATGAACAATTACCACAACAAAACTCTGATTTCTCTGATGATGATGAAATATTCCCACAGCCTCTCAATAGTGTTCCGCACTTCACCCCTCCAAAGGCTGCGCTGAATGATCTTTATTTAAAACTTTAATTAAAGCAATCTAGTCTTCAAATCATTCACATTTTTATGCTGTTTGTTTTCGTTATATTTCTTCAACTTGAATCTTTTAAAAAAAAAAAATTCAAAAAGGTGCATATAGGTGGAAAGTCTTGGGAGACGAAGTTGTACTCCTAAAGTGTCCAATACCCTTGCCCCTGACGCTATCTAACTCTCATTAATATATGATTGAAACTTATGAGACTCATGGTTAGATCTTTTTGTCATTCAGGTACTTTGGAGCTGATCCTGTAGCTTGCTAATTTGGATAGGTAATCAAATAATTAAAACTGATCTCTCTCTCCTATTTTTATAAAACAAATAAGAGTGATTAGTACATTCAGAAGGGGAAGCCAATTTGCCATGTAGTGTGACGTACGTTCACGTTGCCTGGGTTATGGAAACCCTGCTGGATTTTACTTATAGAGAACTATCAGCTATTTCATACGTTTTTAAAAATTTAAAAACATTTTAATTAAAATGAGCCCATCCATTTATGTAGTTGAAGATCTACTGTCGTCCTACAATGAATTGTAAGGTAGATTTTAAAAACATCAGTACTGCGTTTATTAATGCAGCACATCTACTGCAGGTACGTAATAATGAACCCACTGAACCCCTTTTTAAGTGTTGAAGAGGTTTTCACATAGAAATAAAATATTAAGAATAACATGTTTATCTCCTTTAGATTTTATACATAGTCTCAAATGTATATGGAACTACATAATAAATCAAAACCGCAATTTAACCTTCAACAGAGAATAGAAACTTTGCTTAAAATTCCCAGTAGTTTTAATAAAGTTGCTTCAAATTATTGGATAAAGTATATTGATGAAATTTGTCCCTAATGAATTTCAATTTCGTTTTTTTAGGGTACACTCACTGGTCCTTCCCAAATCTCAAAAGAATTTAACAACTCTTTTTGGATGAACAGGGTATAAATAAGGAACATGGGCCAATTATCGAATATGGAGTACATTTGCCATATTCTCTATGGATTCCTGTGCTTTCTAAAGACAGTCTCCTGTCACTAAAATAATAGACTGAATGTCACCGAAAATCTAATCATGCTGAATTATCAGCAACTGCTAATATTTAAGACAGGAATTTTGATACCCAAATAAGAACAATTGTTGAGGAGTTGTTGAAAAAATGGTGTACATCTGTAAAAAGTATCATTTGTAAGGCCTATGATATCCTTCGCATAGGTCTTTAATTAAAGAAAAATTTTGGAGTATGAATCCATTGTGAAACAACACGGCAATAGATTTTTGCTGGCCCTATTCATGATAAACAACAGATTCACGATGAAAAATAAAAGTCTGTTATTCCGTTTGCTTTTTCACATGTGCAACACAAAAGTATCACTGTTTGCAATGACTTGACTACGGATACCTTTTTCTAAAATCACGAGCTTTACCCTTTATTCCACTAAAACAAATAATTCTCAGCCAAAAACTATATCTATAATTCAATCTCAACCTCTTCTCAAAACAACCATAAAGTACTTCTAAAACGCCATTGTGGAGCTTGAAACTGATAAGACCAAGACAAGAGATGTAATTCTGTTTGGGTGAATGAATCGCTTTACTTCTGGCTTGGTGCTCAGTGTTCTACTCTGGTAGCTTCGTTAGTTCCTCCATAGAACTTTCTGGGCTCGAAGTGTCGTGCTCGTTTTGGACGACGTGTATCAGTGGGTTTTCTTATATTGTTTTTTGTCTACGCTAAATCGTGTCGCTGGTCACTCCATTTCTTTCCCTGTCTACATCATTACATTGAAGCACTAGCACCCCCTTCCTATATGCAATAATGTTCATCACTTCCATGCTATTCAATTAATTTGGCTCAAGAAAGTCTTCTTACTTTCTACGATTTCAATCTATTGAAATTTGAAATTTCAATAATATCAATTATCATAACGTATCTCAATCTAAGGCCTTAACTTCTCAGAATGGCGGTCATTGGCAAATTCCTCTTTTTAGCACTAAATATTAGATCTTTTTTCGATTTTTTGGTCATCATACTAAGTTTTTGCTATTGTGATTTTCAATACGAGTAGACAGATAAAGGAAAGTAGTTTAACCGGAACTTTTAGAATTATGGAACATTCTGCCGTTTAGTCTTGAATGCACTTTGAATGGATTATAATAGCAAATTTTAGGAATATTATTTTTATTCTGATACAGCGTCTGCTTAATCTATAGAAATTTATTGTTTTTCTTAAAGTAAATAAAAATGACTATCAATCTGAAATCTGAATTAAGGAGGAAAATAGATCATGAAAATTACTGTTTATCGGAGGACAAAGTTCTCCAGGTTGTTATATATATACTCTACTATATATTATATATATATTATATGACCTACATATTATCATATATATATATTATATAATCATCTCTACGAATACACCCTTCCTATATCTATATTCTATCTATATATTCAATATATATATCTCGTATATATCTATATATATATACTATCTATATATATATATATATTTTATCTAAGTTAATAAATATATCTATTATATATATATTATAACTTAATATATATATATATTAGTATATATAGTATATATATATTTAATATATATGGTAATTTATTAAGTATTTGAATCAGTTCATATTTTCTTAAAAAAATTTCTAAGTTCAAAAAAATTCCTAAGTTCAAAAGTAAGTTAAGTTAAGTTTTTTTAGAAAATTCTTTTATGGCAGCCTTCGGCATAATTCCAGAAGCTTGCAACTAAAGAATTTTCTTAAAAACTTATATTAACTTAACTTAACTTGAACTTAGAAATATTATTAAACTAAGAGATCTGTCAACGAAACAGGTTTTCTTTTTTCCTATAAAAAGAACTTCCTATATATATATATATATATATATATATATATAGAAAAAATATATATATTATCTAATATCTATTATATATATATTTAAAAAAAAAATTATTTTGCTAATATGTAAACATATATATATAATATATATTATATATATTATATATATAAATATATATATAATATATATTACTTATATATTATATATATATATATAATATATATCTATAATATAATGTATAATATTATATTTCTATAATTATATAACAGTATATTAATATATATATATAATATATATATGATACTATATATAATTATATATATATATATATATATATATATATACTATATATATATCATATATATAATATATATTTATATATATATAGGATCTTATATATATATATATATTTATATAATATATATATAATATTATATAATATAATATATATAATATATATATATATATATATATATAAATATAATATTATATATATATAATCATATATATACCGTATATATATAATTTCCCGAATCAATATATATATTAATATATAATATATATAATATATATATATATATAAATATATATTATAATATATATATATATATATATATATAATATATATATATATATATATAATATATATATGATATCATTATATGATATGTACTGACAGCCTATAAAATGAGTATATAGATATATATTATCTCATCTTGCAGATGTGAATAAAACATTACTTCATTGTAATTGACTTGTTTGTAGAAATAGTACGGTGCTTGCGTGCTATGAAATGTTAAGAACGTCTGCAACGCATAGGATCGGGGAGTCCTTTCTGAGGTGTTGTGAGATAGGTTGTGTTTCGTGCAGGGCTCTAGCGGATGGGGATGATTGTACACTCCGAGCCTGTGTTTGTGTTTTTATGAAATACTAAGAAGTGTTTTTGTTATTTATTCATGCAGCCATATCAATACTTACCTTCAGATTTAGTGTAAAGATTCTTTGTTGCTTTGCTTGCAGAAGAGACTTCTTTATTACACATTATGAAGATGCAGTTTATGCCAATTTGTATCTGATTCCTTATCTGGGTTTCACTGATCCTTGTTGAAAATAAACGCAGGTGAAGAGATCTCCATAATATAATTCCTCTTATTATAATTCCTCTGTAATATCTCATCCGGCTGTCATTTCAGGTAAACGCAACCAACCTTACTCAAATCTCTCCCACTCAAATTACGTGAACCATTTCCCACTTTTTATCAATGAACTATTTTTCTCGTATATATCTCTCAAGCATATTGCATCTTAGTTAAGAATTATTGTTTTTAAGAAGACATTTCCAAGATTATTTATAATATTAATAAAGGAATATCAATTTAATATTAATACTTCATTTATTGCAAGGCATATATGACGTAATGAATCATTAAAAATCATTTGGTGCCAGGATTTATACTGTCCAATCAATAGTCTTGAAGAAACATTTCATTTTCGTGAGTGCTTAAATACTCTGTTCTACAGCGTAGTCACACAGGTTGAAAAATTTAAGATCTATCTTCTACATCCGATCTTCTCATGTGGTTCACACGAGTCTGGAAAAAGCAAAAGAACGCTGTAAATATAAAGAGAGTTATAGAACGGAAAAGAAGAATTGCGACGTCGGTGTCAACAGGCTATGCTGTGGGACAAATCTGTCGTCCATTTCTTTTATTCAATTCATTTTCTACGCTAAGATATTACAGAAGATTAATTTTATTTCTCGAATAAAAAGAAATTTCTTCCCAAGAAGTGGTCTACTACGTTAATGCCTATTTTCCTTCAAAGATTTTTCTTCAAGATATTGTCGTTCTTCCAATTTAAATTATTCATCACGACATCCCATTCGCCTTCATGCATAAATGAATGGATATGCCATCTGTTGGCGACATTGTAGAGGATTAAAATGTGGTATAAAAAGTTTAAGGTGATGACTGTGCTAATAGAGGTCTGTGAAAATTATCTATTTTGTTTTTTGTATTAATCATATTGATTAATAGATAAAAACATTCTCTTCTTTATTATAATAATAGTCATTATTTTATTAAAGAAATCATTTTTTTTTCTTATTAAAATTGCGCAGTTATATGTCAATAATTCATCTTCGCTGTGATTGGGTCCCGCACGTCTATTGTTAATGACGTCATAATCTGTGTATAGTAGCCCTCCGCGCTAAAAATATATTTTTTTCCATTATAGCACACAGCTGTTTAATATATTTTTTCTAAATAATCATTTTTTTTGTTCAAACATTGTGGAAACATCTTTATATTAATATGAGTATATTACATATATTTTTAAAGAATTTGCTAATTATGCATTGGTCAATATTTCATTAAAATATTTGCTCAACTCATGGGAGTTAAAAGAGACCTATTTTGAGTTTGGCGATTTCGTTGGCACAAATCTGGTTATTTACTGGATTCATACCCGGCTATTAGAGAATTTTTATAACAGTAAATTCCATATTAGAAAACAATTGTTGTTATTTTTTTTTGTTTCTTCTCTCTAAATATATTGTAATCATTTACGAAATATTTATTATTTTAATACCCGCCTAGAATTATATTATATGTTGATAGATAATAGTCATCTCATTTATATTATATATATATATATATATAATATATATATATATTATATATATAATATATATATATAGTATAATATATATAATATAATATATAATATACTAATATATATATATATATTATATATAATATATGATATATATCCACTATTTGATTGGGGTAGGTTAAAGATGATGTTATTCTTAATGAAGCTCTGGAATTTTGCGTGTGAGTAATTGTTTAGGCTCACGAATTGTGAATCTTATTTTTCGGCTGAAATATTGTCTTGAACGAGACATCCACTTGGGGAATGCTTGTCTGTTGGCAATTAATATATTGCAGTCATATCTTTTCTCTATTTTCTCTCTCGTCAAATTAGTTACGTTTATTTTTTTTTTATTTTGTTCGTGGAAAATTTGGGGTTACATAACTCAAAGAAATCTCCCACCTCGTTGAAGGATTGTATGCGGTTGAAGTGTGCTATCTGCGAGAGTGAATCGAATCAGCGCTATAAAAAATAGCTTTTCTTCCCCAATCCAAAGGGAAGCTAGCTGACCATTATTATTTCCATTTATCATAATATAATATAAACCCGAGTTACGTATTATATATCTACTACCTATATATATATATATACTATATATATACTATATAATATATATTATATATTGTATGATATACCTAGGTGTAGTATCTATATATATATATATATATATTATATATATACTATATATATATATATATATCATATATATATATATAATCTATATATATATATATATATGATAATATCATTTCTTGTTGTATTAATTTTTTTTATTGTGCCCTAGAAACCGTTTTGTGGAGAAAAGAAAATTTTCTGAAATTCTTCGATCTGGATCACGTCGTTCGTTATTGTCAAAGCATTCAGTAGGCTCAAGAAAATTCGCAAGGAGGATTCTGCCCGCCCAAAGAGGTGCCGGGTAGACAGGAACTGGTTATTTATATTATTATTATTATTATTTTCTTTCATTATTATAATTTTTTTTTGATTACTCTCATACCCCTTAGACATGGCATTTTTGGGTATTTTCCTTTTATATACATAAATTTTGATCATCCGTTATTCAGGGAACTAGTCAGCCAGGAACTTGTTCTGTAAGTTTTTGGGTTTTTTCATATTCGTATGATATATCGTTTCTGGTGTGTTGTCCCTTTCTCATTTCCTTTCTTAAATATTTTTCATTCATGTCACCGACGACATTTCCAATCTTGAACAACATCTCTGATAATCCTAACGCTGATAATATTGTTATTGATGTAAAAAATTCTGCTGACGAAAACGTAGCTCAAAATATTTCTTTCGCTGATTCTTCCTTAATGCTGGACCTATGCAACGTCCGGTCTCTTAACATTGCCAGGTTGTCACATTCAACGTCACATATTCTCTGCTGATTGGTTTGTTAATAATATTGGTGTGGACCTCAATTATCATAGATTATGGTTAATTCTGTTGAGCTTACTTGCAGACGAAGGAATCTACAGCAGTCGATTTAGAAAAAATTGAGCCTATATAAGGTTTTGTCTCTCAGAAAGAAGTATGTTTGCTTACCTGGTGCAAAGTACGCCAGAACTTAGGGGGGCATTTAAAAATGATCCTTTCATTAGTTTTCACCTCCGCTCGTTCAAAATCCCCATTCGAACGTCAGGTATTTGTGCTAGGTACCAAAGTGTCACTTAAATCTTCATTTGCCCGATGTTCTTAAACAAGAGGCTCAGAATCATTAACGTCAATTCATGCTGAATGGTGTCATGCTGATTATTACTCATAAATAGAAAGTTTTAGTGACTGAACAGCGTCCGTCTTCTCTTATTCTAATTTAATGTTCACGAATGTAAAGGCCTCAATTCCAAAGATTTATAGCAGAAGATCAGCATAGATAACCAATACCTCAACAGGTTACATAACCGTATTTACGTAAGACAAGTGTTTTAAATAATGGTAAGGTAGTTTCTTCTTCCAACCAGAACATCGATCTGTTCATCTAGCCCGGTGTATTGCTAATCTGTTAGAACAATGCGAAATCGTCTCCCCACCTCAACACAATTCAGATCCTTTAAAATGTCAAAATGTTCACCGTTTTATACGTGATTCGTTCTTCTAATGCTGAATTAATTCTGCTTGTAGGAGTCCTAATGTAAAGAAAACCATTGTTTTGCGGGATGTGGAAAATGACAGCGGCCTGCCGGCTTGTTCTTTCGACCTTTCTGTAATCTGTGTTTCAAAAGTCATTATAGGGGTTCGGAAGCTAAATGTAGGGGCACAGTTTGGCAACCTCTCTCTGAGGAAGGTTTACGTTATAGGTTTATAAATCGATTCAAATCATTCAATTATTCTAAAGATAGTAATAATTATTCCTCAAAACACTCTAGTGTTTAATCCATAACCAAGCAAGTTTTGGTAAAAATCCGTCTTTTCAAGGAGGGTCAAATTCCACGTTTTGACCATGTTCAAAACTATTGCAGAAGTCATTCTATATCGGACAAGGGTCAAAATATACAACTCATACTCCAAGGGTGCCAATAATGTTAATAAGGGGCGTAATATGCGATTTAATAATGATGAAACCGCGGTACGAAAACCCGGAAACAGAATAGTAAGAAATGAATCTCCGCACTCGTATCGATTTTCTGAAGTGAATCCTGAAGTCCAGGTGAGTCTTTTGGATCCTAATTATGATCCTGGTGTAAGTTTTTATAATAAATATGATAGAAATAATTCATTTGGGCAAGAATTTACCCAATTTAATCCGCATCAGCCGTCCGATTTCTCCCGGAACCGCTGTGCAAATTTTCGCAATCCGCATCATTCCTCTCGTAATTCTGTTCATTATTATTCGTCTAGGGGGTCATTTTTTTGAATGGGACCACGCATTCTGTCTCGCAATGTGGTGATGTCCAATTTAGAGGCTAATATTGTAAATATAGTTAATTCAATTCCGTGTTCCACTGATGTAAATAGTGTGGAAGACAATCCTCTTATCGGGAAAAGTTATTATGTTAAAATCGATTTGACGGTCGAATATGAGTTTATATATGGGATAACTTCGTACATAGATCTTGGTAGTGGGGTCTCTCTTCTTAGATGGAAGGTATTCGAGAATTTAAAGAAGTTATATCCTCTCAAATTAGAAGAAAACAACATAGTTTTGAAATCTATTTCTGGTAACGTCGTACCCAATTTGGGACGTGTCAAACTCCAAATGTTGTTAAACAATCGTCTGTTTAATATACATGCAATTGTTGTCGGAGATCAATGTTCTTTCAGCGGAAATATGCTTCTTGGTACGGATATTTTAGGTTCTTTACCGGTAGTTTTCGATTTTAAAAATGAGTGTTTATACATGAACGAAAGTATTGGGTGCACACAAATTCCTCTGGTTGTTTATGATCCATTGATATATGATCCAAAAACCAGTATTGATCCTCGTATGTACGATAAATCGCATCCACTTTTTGAAGAATCCAATGTCAATCTCGTTCGTTCTCCGTCCAATTTAAGACATCTCAATTTTGAAGATGAGTCTTTTGTTCATGAATTATCTATTTATAACGATCAATGTTATGAATTGTCATTGCCGAACACAGTTAAGTTCGAAGCCTATTCTAGCGCCATTCTCTCCGTTAATATTCGTTCTCAGGCCGGAACTTCGCCGCCTAATGATATTCATCTCGTAAGTGAGAAAAATTCCATATCAAATGTTCTTTTTGCAAATGTTCTCAGTACAGTAATAGATGGTACTATGTTAATAAAATGTGTAAACTTCAGTCCGTCCGCTATCACAATTGATAAGAATACAGTTGTTTCGTATGCAAATCCTCTTTCTCTTCGCAGTTCCTATTCTGTTATAAATAAAATAGAATCGTCGCAGGGTCTATCCGATGATCAACTTCGCGATGTTTACAAAGAAATTTTGCTTTCTAAATCGAAGAAAGAATCTGATTTACTGGTGTTGCAAGATAGTGCTCAATTGGAGCAGATCTTAGATTTTCTTTTAGCACATAAAGATGTTATTGCTTTAGGGGATGATAAAGTCGAATGTAGTCCATTAGGAGAATTCAAAATAGAAATTGTGCCCGACTCACAAAAATATTTCTATACTCCAAACCATCAACTCCCGCACAAATTTCAGGCTGATATTAACAGCTGGATTGACAAGTGTATCGTCCAAGGGTACATAGAGAATTCTGATTCACCTCATTCGAATCCTCTTATCGTTCTTCCGGTACAAGGTGAATTAAAACCAAAAATAATTTTGGATTTTAGAAAGTTAAATAAAAGTATTGTTCCTCTTCAATCTCCGATTCATAATGTGCAAGAAACAATTTCCAAGTTAAGTAATGCACATATTTTTTCAAGTTTAGATGTCTCCTCGAATCCTTATGGCATAAAAGTTGCTGATGAAAGCAAGCCTTATTTATCTTTTTCTTCTCACCGAGGACATTATCAGTACAAGATGGTACCTGAAGGTGTGAGAAACTCGTCCAATGTTTTCTGTAAAGTAATCGAACTCGCTCTCTCTCATTTATTAGGGATTCATGCATTAATTTATCTCGATGATATAATTGTTTATTCGAAAGATATAGAATCTCATTATCATAGTCTCAGTTTAGTTTTTGCCGCGTTAAAGAAAGCGAAACTCAAAGTGAAGTTAGAGAAGGCTAATTTTTTTAAACGTTCGTTAGTGTATTTAGGGTTTATGATCAGTTCAAAGGGTTTATCAGCTGATCCAGTAAAGCTGCAAGCTCTGAAGTCGTTGGTTCCCACCGATGTTTCCTCTGCTCGTTCTTTTATTGGATTCGTGTCATTTTTTCGCAATCTCGTGCCTTTGTTCTCAGCCATTGCTCAACCCATCACTTCATTATTCAAAAAGAATGCTAAATTTGTCTGGCTCAGTGAACAACAGATAGCTTTTGATACGTTAAAACGTAAATTAATCATCGAACCATTACTTCAATTTCCGGATTTTAGTAGGGAATTTATTATTTCAACAGATGCCAGTAACGTAGGTTTAGGTGCTGTGTTAGCACAAAAGGATGATCAAGGCAATGACCGTCCTGTTTCCTTTGCTTCACGTACATTGAGTAAAGCAGAGAAGAACTATTCATCTCTTGAAAAGGAAGCACTAGCTATTACTTGGTCTTTAGCTAAGTTTAGAAACATAGTTTTCGGTTATAAGGTTCGTATTTACACTGACCACCAACCACTTGTGGCTATCTTTAAGAATAAAGACTTAAACAATAAAATGGCAAGATGGGCCATCAAAGTCAATTCGTTCAATCCTGAAATCTTTTATATAGAGGGAAAAAGAATATCTGTCCGAATTACCTCTCTGTTTTCTCATCTCTCTCTGAGTTTATTAATGTTCTGATGTGGAGGTGTCCAGTCTCACAAGGGAGTTTTTCAATCTCACCTCGATGTGGCAAAGAAACAGTAAAGAAAGTGTTGAACTTGCCAATCATTGATTCAATTAATACAAATGGTCAAAAGTATTAATTTTTCGCATGTTCTTATTCACGATATATTATGTTACGAAAGGAAATGCAGCCATCAATAAGTTCCTAATTCTCCCTTTGTTTATACAGTTCTCAAGTCTTAATCATTTCTAGTTTGGGCTGATCATTCCAAGTCACGTGAACGGAAAAGCTGTATCCGAACGGTACATCTTTCAAAGATGTCCAAGTTAGTTGCCCAGTTCTGTAAAATGTTTCATCATGTCTCTTGGGGTGAAGGTATGTACCGAGAGCCCATTTTTCTGACATCCAGTTCCTGTCGGCCTTTCTGTGGGTTCCCATGCTACGGCATTATCGGTTCCTTTACCTCCATGTAAAGCGTCAGGTGCTAAATATATTCGTTTTTAAGATTCTTTAACTAATTCGTTGGGTGTGTTATCTCTGGTGAATTTCATATTACACAATGCTTTTGCTTCATGGGTTATTATGGTATACAACGCAGTAGTCATTTTCTCTGATCAAGTTGCGATATTAACAAATCGTTTTCAAGCATTATGCAAAAGCTTTTGGAGTTAAAAGTCAATAGAATAACCGTCCTCCAAAATAACTTCCAATCTCTTAGTTGATGGAATTGCCCAAAAGTACCAGTGAGAGTTATATTCTGCGTCGTTACGTGAATGAAAAGCAGTAACGATTGGTCTAATTTTCTTCCTTTCGCTCAATTAAGTATTAATTCCTCTTATAATGAAACTATAGGAGATTCATCACATTTCATTTTGTTTGGGTACTCAAAAAGATTACCTTACGATGTAGAGAACTACGTCACTCCGTTTACAAATCCAGATAAAAATTATTGTCCTACTCATGAAGAGTTAAAAGATATAGTTATTAGAACTAATTTAATTCGTGAGATAGCTAAAGAAAATTTAGAAGTAGAAACAAGAAAGTTTGTAGAAAGGCAGCATAAGAAAGCTGAAGATAGAAAGATCTCAATTGGTAGTAGGGTGTTTATACTTGATGTTAAACCTCCGGGTGTTTGTAAAAAGCTGTTTTCCCGATGGAAGGGACCTTTTAGAATTGTTGGTATTCTAGGGAGAAACAGATTTATCCTTCAATGTCTCCAGACATCTCGTGAGATCGCCGTCCATAGCGATAATTTCAAAATCGTGCCAGAGCCGATTTTAGATCAAAATCATGAATCAAATCCAAATCTCTCATCTATTAAAGATAGTAATCAGAAACAAGTACATTTCAATGTCGATAAAAATGTTGTAAATGATCAATCTGACAGTGTAAATTCAGATGATGAAGAGTCTGAAGTTGTTATGTTCCCTCATAAATCTTCGAACAATGTAAATAGAATGCCGTCTGTTCAGCAATCGCATGAGAGTCACAGGTATTCAAACTCATCTTTTCATGATCCGATAAGGTCATTTTCTAATTCTAATTCTCACCAAGGTGTTCATGATAGTTCGCAGGAATGTTCATTTTTGTCAGATAGTGTTCCAAAATCTTCGTTTTCTGGTTTTGAAAATCAAAATGAAAGTGTAAATAATTCAAGTTTTTATAAGTCTAGTTCGTATTCAGATGATTCTGATGGTAATTTCGTTCCATACCAAGGCTATCAGGGACCTCGTATCCAAAGTCCTAGATGGTTACGTTCGAGTAATAAAGTGTCAAATACTCATAGCACACCGATTTCTCAAGACGATCAAAGTCAAGCTTCTTGTTCTCATTTTCCTACAAATCGTTCGTTCTCAGAATAGTTCTCAGGTTTTTCTCTGTCAACGCAAACTGCATTTGTCATGTTGATTGTTTTGATAGAACAATGTCGATATCGTATGTGTGTATATTTGAAGGTATTAATTGTTAATAATCATTCTTAAAACGATGTCTTATTTCCTGTACCTGAATCGCTGAGAAGATAACGAACGAAGATCTTGAGAAGAATGAAGAAGTTTTTGTTTTCTTATTTATTATTGTATTATAGATTTTATGTTCATGAGTAATTACGAAGTAGTTTGTTTTGTGTAAAATGTCTATTCTAGAAATGTAAGTAGAATTTACGAAATGTAAATAATGTTCAAGAGGGTCGGAAGCTTGTCTCCCGACTCAATATTTAGATAGATATATATTATATATATATATATATATATATTATATAGATATATATAAGATATATATATATATATATATATATATAATATATATAATATATATATATGCTCATCTTGCGAGTTAATAAAACAAATACTAATCGTAATTGACTTGTTGTAAAAAATAGTACGGTGCTTGCGTCGCTATGAAATGTATAAGAAGTCTGCAACGCATAGTATCGAGAGAGTCCTTTCTTGAGTGTTGTGAGAGTAGGTTGTGTTTCGTTCAGGTTCTAGCGGAGTGGGGATATTGTAACTCCGAGCCTATGTTTTGTGTTTATGAAATACTAAGAAGTGTTTTTGTTATTTATCCATGCAGCCAAATCTATATTTATGCTTTGTGAATTATTAGCATAAATATCTCTTTGTCTATTTTATGTCTAGAAGAGACATTCATTTATTTTATTCTCGATTTCTACAAGTTAGATTGTCAAGTCTTGCATCTTATTCTTATATATCCGTTTGATTCTTGTTTGAAAATAACGCAAGTGAAGATTCTCCATAATCTAATTCTTTTATTACTGAAGTATAGTAACATCTCATCCGGCTGTCATTTCAGGTAAAACGCAACCAACCTTACTCAAATCTCTCCCACTCAAATCTTGTTAATATTTTATGACTCATATATTTTATTTGATGAAACTTTGTACAAATATATCTCTCAAGCATTCTGTATCATAGTTAAGATTATTGTAATTTTAAGAAGACATTTTCCCAAGATTATTTTCTATGTAAAATAAAAAGAAGGAATATCAAATTATATTTTAAGTATCATTTATTGAAAAGGCATATATGACGTATTAGATCATTAAAACTCATTTAACCGAAGTCCACTATTATTCTCCTAAGTCTTTGAAGCATCTTTTCATTTCGTCCGAGCGTAGATATTCTTGTTCTAGCGTAAGTCCACAGGTTGAAAGCCAAAAAGAATCTATCTTCTGGAGTCCGATAATTTCCATGTAGGTTTCACACGAGTCTGAAAAAGAAAAGAGACCTGTAATATAAAAAGAGTTATAGAAACAGGGAAATATATATATATATATATATATATATATATATATATATATAATATATATATATATATATATATATATATATATATATATATATATATATATATAGAATATAATATTATATATATATATATTTATATTATATATAATAATATATTGAACAAACTATAGTTATATATATATATGTAATAGATAGTATAATATATTATATACTATATATATATTATATAATATATTATACATTATAAATATATCATATAGTATATATATATACTTAATAGTATTTATACTAATATATATATATATATATATATATATATACTATATATATACTTATATATATATATGGTGTCGGTGTGGCGAATTCTGGAAGAGCATGTTTGAGAGGATGGGACTAGAGAGATGTGTCGCGTGTGTGGCCGGGTGTGTAAAAGGAGGGCTTGAAAAGTAACGGGCGGATAAGACGTAAGGTTCATGGCTTGCTGAGGGGAGGACACTCGTCAGTGTCAAGTATGGTTTAGATTGGTGAGCAGCTAGAACAAGTGTCTGGGTTTAAAATTATTTAGGATTGTTGGATGAAAAGGGAACGGACGCATGCCAGAGTGTTAGTTAGGAAAGTTCGTGAATGGCCAGGAAAGGTGGCTGGTATTGCCAGATTAAATCGTTGGCCGTTGTAATGCAAAGCGGACTAAGTCTTGAGTGTGCTAGCGGTCTTACATTGAGGTATGTATGGTACCTGTGTTATTGTAGGGTTAGTTGAGACTGATGCGTCTTGAATAAGAAAGTATAGATTCTAAAGTCTCAATGTGATTCAGATGGACAAATCTTAGGGGCGTGTTAGGTTTGAGAAGATTGATAAAGAGAGGAATGAACGTATAGAGAGTGGTGTTAGGGTGCTGCAAGATAAGGGTAAATGATTAAGGAATAAATGAAAGTATGTGAGATGGTTTTGGTCATGTAGAAAGGATGAATGAAAGTCAGGTTGGTTAAGCGGATGCTTAGTGGAGGTAGTCGTGTTGGGTAACGACGCTGGGAGACCGAAGAGAAAGGGGATTGAGTCGGTGAACGAACGTCTGAAGGGAGAGAAATGTGAGTTTGGCAGAGGCGAGAGTAAGGGTGCATGATAGGAGAGAATGCGGGGGTTTTGTATGGGGCATGGTTGTGGCCCAACCTGGGCCAGGGCATGAACCCTTACATTGACGAAATTTACCATAGTGAGGGTTCCGTCGCCAGATGGTCCATCTGATGCCTCTAGGGATGGCTACACTCATAATTTTCTGTGTCTGTGACGAGCTCTCACTAATGAATGCGTACAGAGGGGGCGGTAAGGCGTGGCTTTCTTACGACATTTTGTCATGTGCTCCTTACTGCCTCTTTCTTTTCCGGATGCTTGTACAGCACTTACCCCAATCTTGCGGGCAAGAGGAAGTTGAAGAAGGAAAGAAAGAAATATATAATATATATATATTATAATATATATTATATATATTACTATATATATATATTATATATATATTAAAATATATACTATATATAGTACATTACTATATATATATATATATATATATATATCTATTTATATTATATATTAATATATATATATATAATATATAAAGTTAATATATATTATATATATATTATACTATACTATATATTTATATATATATATATATATAATATATATGTATATATATATCGATATATATATACATATATATTAGAGTGAAATATATATATATATATATATATATATATATATATATAATAAACAGGAAGACGAACAAAAATGGAGAAAGCATTCTTTATTCATAAACTCTGGACGTTTCGGGTATTACTCGACCCATCTTCAGCAAAAATTTACTCTAGAAATAATTAAAATTTACAATTAAAATTATAAGATGAAAACCTATATAATAATATTAATATTAATACACTATGAAATAAAGTTACATTAAAAATTGGGAAACAAAAAACATAAATGAAAATGAAAACAAAATCACAAATTGACATAAAATGGAGAAAAAACTTAAACAAACGCACCTGACAGAATCTAAGTAAATTTTGTAGTGTACTGAGTTACGAAATTTTAATATTGGAAAATTACATAATATATATATATATATATATATATATATATAGAGATATAACGAGTACTAAGGATAATATAGTATATAATATATATATATATATATATATATATTATATATATATATATATATTAATATAATACTATAATTACTATATATATATATATATTAGTAGCTTATATATATATATATATATATATATATGTATATATATATATTATAATATGGACATATATATCTATATTACTCTCTCTCTCTATATATATTGATATTTATATATATATATATATATATATATATATATATTTAGTGATGCAGTCGGCCTAACGATCCGCATCTGCGCTTGTCCCTGCCGGATGTTGCGCGGTATATATATTGGTCGAGATTTTGGAGTAAAAGAATTTTTGGCCAGTTATGATGAATCTGCGACGCAAACTTGAAATGAGAGACATGGGGACTCGACTCAACTTATGTAATGATGGACCTCAATGATCTCACAGCATGAGGTTCATAATAATTTGAGTCAACTGATTATCAAAGACGTTCAACTCGCGTAGAATAGACAATATGAATGGCCGGAAAGGGGGGGGGAGGAAAATGGGTATTGCTCAAAAGAACCTCTTACTTTTTACGCCAGTCCGTATTTCTCAAAGATGAACATTTTTTACTAATTGTGGAAATGAACATAATTATCACACTGGAATTAAGCCATTTAAACCATTTGAAAAATTACAAAAACAAAAAAAACATATGCCTCTACAGCTTCTGTTCCAATGTAATACCATAATCTCAATCGCCTACAGGAAGCATTTTGACATACATCTATCAACGATGAAAATGATGGACGTTTGAAAAAGAATGAAAGATGTAATAAAACAATATCGAGCCTAGAAAAACGCTTTGGTTCTTTTGGAAATGTACGATGACCTCATTTACTATTGCCACTTACTCTACGAATACCCATTATTTTAAGGCGCAGTTTTTTTTTTAACACAATTTTCAGAACAAGTTAAATCGTCACTTAGTATTGCAGTGAAAAACTTCAATCCAACAGTCTATTAATTCGCCACCCATTTTAAAAGGAAAAAAAAGGAAAAAGACACCAATACCTTCTACAAGCAAATCAATAACAGATTCACTGGAAGAATTTCTACAGTTGGGCAGTACGGTAGTGATGGAAGAAAATACTCGAGTTACCAAAAGATGTAGTGCCAATGATTGAAAACTATCACCAAGAAAAAAGATTAGATTCAAATGATGATCAGTTGGTCGAAAGTTAAGCAAAATGTTTACCACGCTTGAGTAAACTTTGCAAGGAAATACTTGCCTGTCCTCCAACTTAGTGTTTCAAGTTGAGAGAGTATTTAGCAATGCTGTGCTAATATATGATGAAAAGAAAAACAGACTCTCAGCAGAAAAGCCAGAAAAATTGATGTTTCTCAAGCACAAGCTTCCTATATTTGAATTTCAGTACTAGTGCAAAAAAAGTATATAATCCATTGTAAATCTCTTTCAATTAAGGCGGAGTATAGGGGGTAAAGAGGTTTGGTGTGGTGCAGTTGAGTTGCGCGTCCCAGTCCCGCCACCCTGGTTAATACAATTATATCAATAGATTGTTGCCTAAAACTCGATATATATATATATATATATATATCTATAATATAATATAGTACTATAGAATATATATATATATATATATATAATATATATATATATATATATGATAATATATATATAAAATAATATATATTATATAGATATACTATATATATATTTATATATATATCATATATATAATATATATAGTATATATATATAATAATATATATATAGGCAATATATTATTATATACAATATACTATATTAAATTAAGTATATATACTATATATATATATATATAGTATATATTTATATATATATATATATATATATATGATAAAATCATATATATATTTAATATATATTATAAATATTAATATATTTATATATATATATATAGTATATATATAGTATATATATATATATAATTATCTATATAATATATATAATATATATTATATATATAAATATATAAATATATATATAAATATATACTATTATATTATATTATATATATATATATATATTATATATATATATATATATATATATATATATATAGTATAGATATGTTTGTAATATATATATATTATAAATTATATAATATATATATTATTATATATATATATATTATATATATATATATATATTACTATATAATATATATAATTATATATATATTAAATATATATATATATATTATATATTATATTATAATATATATTAATATATATATCATACTATATTAAAAATATTATATATATATATCTAAGTATACTATATTATATATATATGTCACGAATAAGTAGATCCCTTGTACCTCCGCGGGCCTCCAACAGATATGTTTGGTCTTCTTCTGAGGTCGCTTGTCTAGCGGTTGTGTAGACACTTCCCAGAGTTCGTTGCTGCGCTTTTGTTTCTTTTCTGGCGAACTTCTGTCTTCCTGAATTCCCGTCGAGCAGCTTCAGCCGTTGTATAGAAGCTTCCTTACTTTCCTCTTAAGTATCCTCCTGAATCTTCTTTTGGTCCTCAAGAATAAGTGAAGTCTTCTCTAAGGTCCTTACTATTCCTTTTTCTTCTTACTATCCTTCAGTAAATCCAAAGTTGTACCAGGAAGGTTTCGTAGTAATGAAATAATGAATAGTTATTCTAAACCCTTTAATTCTCACTAAACTTAAGTAATACACGTCAAGAGTCTTGATACGAAGAGCGGCGAACAAAGAATGAACCAGGAATGAACCGATAATGAACAGAGAATGAACCCCTGTATGTATAAAGCTCGCTCTTTTATACCATTTTCTCTCTTAAGACGCTTACCAAAAATTATTATAAATATTTTTACAATCTTTCTTAAAATTATTCAAAATAAACTTACAATATTAGATATTATTGCAAAAACTCATAAAATTATTTCTAAATAATTTTCCAGGCTAAAAACGTATTGAATTTGATTGATAAAATTACTCCATTTCTTAAAAAATGAAAAAATACTAAATTAATTAGAAAAAGCAGATCTCGCACCAAAAATATGACTAAAAGCATGCCAAGTGGTGCAGAATGTAGCTTAAACCTGTTTTCATCTCCAAATCTCTGTGATAATATTCCCTTATTAAGACTGAAGAAACGGAGCCTGAGGATACTTCTTTCCGTTCATCCAAACCACAGATGAACTGTCTACAGTCTTACTTATATGAAGCTCCTGGCTCTAGGGAATTCCAGTATTCTTCATTCCAAACATTACTATTTCGGCATGATCTACGTGAAGCACTGATTCCCTCAATTCGTTCTCATCAATTTCTTCTATTTCCTGGAGGGTCGTTCATTTCCAACTCTGTCGCGTATACAGCCACCACGTAACTTTCCGTATTCCGCATTCCTTTGATTTCTTTCCTCATGGCTTTTACAAGAGTCGCCCCCGAGTTCACCAATCCAAACAGCATCTTCAGGAACTCGTAGTGGCCATCTTGTGTATCGAACGCCGTCTTCTCTATATCATCTTGATCCATCGGTATTTCGTAATTATTCTCTCCTCTTTCTTCAGCGAAGATGAACGGTCCTTTCCATTGCATATATAATTCGTTGCTTTTCGGTCGGTAACTGTATGAGTACCTTTTCCCCCTTTTTGAACTTTCGATCCTTCGCTTTCCGATCATAATAATGTTTATGTCTAATTTGAGCCCTTTTTAGCCTCTCCTGAGCTATTTTCATTGTTTCCGTCAACTTTTCGCGCACTTCGAATGCGTACTGGTAATTATTCTTTACTTCATCTTCACGAATTTCTTCTGTCCATAACTCTTTCAAAATTTGTAGTGATCTCCTCATTGTCCTTCCATATAGTAGTTCAAATGGCGCGAATCCCGTACCTTCTTGTGGTACTTCTCTATAAGCAATTAATAATGGTCCTAGGTACTTCGGCCAATAAAAATAATTCAACAGTTTTCCCCGCGTCTTATTTATACCAAGATGTCCTCCCAGCGTAGATTCGTGCGCGACTCTCATTAACTCGGTTCTGAGCCGTTTCGGGACCACTAATCTTTTTATTATTTCCCGCGTTGTTTTTCTCCATTCTATATAATAATCCCCGATATATATCGTATTCACCAGTACAACCATCACGTGTCTTCTGACCTTGTTCCATATACCGATTTAACGATACGTCTTCCGTTCTATCATTTCGAAGAGCTCTTGATCGTCGAATATGAGTCCACTTCGAAGCTTTATGATGGCGGAGGACCATCTTCTCCTTTAAACAACATCTCTTCTCTTCCGATAAAACGTTCTCTCCATCACATGATTCATTATTTTTATTCTCCACATCTTCCCTCAACATCAGTTCTTTTGATATATCGCATTTTAGGGCGGAAATCTGCAAAGTGTAATCTTCATCCAATGAACGTAGTGTCTGCATTTCATTTTCTAAATTATCCGAACAATTCTCGTTCATCTCAGACTTCTTTCGCGCATTCTTAAAGTCTACTTCTTCAATGATATCTTTTCCTCTATCGCCACGGTTACGACCGCGTTCTCTCATTCTTCTGTGAACTCTAAGATTTCTGTCATCTACATTAGAAACGACTTTGTCGAGCTCCGACCCTTATTCACCTGCAATTTCTTTTTCACAACACTTTCCGTGCGGTTTGTCTTAACATCAACGCCACACTGGGCAGGAATCTCCTGTAACTAAGGGAGTTGCAAAGTGCTGGGTCTTTTCATTAAATTTCGAACTCAAATCAGATTCGTTCCAATCTAGAACAACTTCTGTCGAATTGATTCTTGGTTCTTTTTCCGTTCCCAATTCTTCAATGTCTGGTTTAAAACCTTCTGAGTAATCTGTTGACCAAATAGGAGACAGTGTCCGTTCGACTCCACATTGATCTTCTATTTTTGGAGGTTCGTCCTCTCCAGTTAAATTTTCTAATTAGCGTTTTCAACGCTGCCGATGGCAACGGAAACCTCTGAAATCGCCGGCCGGTGGACTTCGAGTCGCCCTTGTTTCTTGTCCTCGCTCGACCATGGGTGTTCCTTGCACTTGACCTTCACGCTCGGCGCTTCTTTCCGCCACCATCTGCCTGCTTTTCCTCAAGTCTCAGATCTAGAATACACTTCTATTGCGCGTCCTGTTAATAACGCACTGAGATACATCACCCAGTTCTCTGCGTTCCACGCGTTATCGTTGGCAAAACGTTCAAATCGCTCAAGGTAGCTCCCCATATCATCCTTTCCGTCGGTAAATGGAGGAAGCTTCGGCACCTTGGCTCTTATCTGAAAACTTTCCGAGGTGTCATTAGTTACCCTCGCCTGATTCATGAGCTCCAGTCTCTTGAGCTCGTATTTCGCGCTCCTTCTCTTTTTCGAGAGCCTCTCTCTCAGCTCTCCTCTCAGTTTCGAGAGCCTCTCTCTCAGCTCTCCTCTCAGTAGCCACTCGTTCTTTCTCTTTTCCAAGGGCTTCTTCTTTTCGCCTTTCGGCCTCATCTTTTCGCCTCGCGGCCTCAGCAGCTCTTTCTTCTGCTATGAATTCCCTGGCCTCCTTACCCTTCAGACCATACTCTTGACATAACTTACACAACAAGTTATAATCCATTCTTTTTCGTAAGTTTTTTCAAAGTTTATACAACGCTTCTAGTCAGGACGGTGAATTAGTTAGAAGTATCCAGTCAAATTTCGCTTGAAATTTCCAGTGTATCACATCATGCGAAGAACAAGCCCCCATTAATTAATTTCGCTTCTCTTACTTTCAGAAGCCTCCCGCGACAGGCGATCCAATTATGTGCACAGATAAGTAAGTCCTGTACCTCCGCGGCCCTTCCAACAGATATGGGTTTCCTTCTGAGGTCGTTGTCGAGGGTTGTGACAGCTTCCAGGTCGTTGTGCGCTTTTAGTTCTTCTGGCGAAACTTCTGTCTTTCCTGACATTCCGCGAGCGCTGTCAGCCGTTGTATAAGAGCCTTCCTTACTTTCCTTCTTAAAGGTATCCTCCTGAATCTTCTGTTTGCGTCCTCAGAGAATAAGTGAAGTCTTCTCTATGCGTCCTTACTATTCCTTTTTACTTGCTTACTATCCTTCCAGTAAATCCAAAGATTGTACCAGAAGGTTTGCGTAGATAATTGAAGATAATGAAGAGGTTATTCTAAACCCCTTTAAATTCTCACTAAACTTAATAACACAGGTCAAGAGTCTTATAACGTAAGAGCGGGCGAACAAAGAATGAACCAGGAATGAACCGATAATGAACAGAGAATGAACCCCTATGTATGTTATAAAGCTTTTCTTTTTATACCATTTTTCTTAAGACGCCCGCCTTACCAAAAATTATTTATAAATATTTTTACAATCTTTCTTAAAATTATTCAAAATAAACTTACAATATTAGATATTATTGCAAAAACTCATAAAATTATTCTAAATAATTTTCCAGTCTAAAAAGTATTGAATTGATGATAAAATTACTCCATTCTTAAAAAATGATAAAAATACTAAATTAATTAAGAAAAGCAGATCCGCACCAAAAATATGACTAAAAGCATTCCAAGTGGTGAGAATGTAGCTTAACCTTTTTCATCTCCAAATTCATCTGTGATAATATCCCCCTTATTGTACCTCCGTGGCCCTCCAACAGATGTGTGGTCTTCCTTCTGAGGTCGTTGTCTAGGGTTGTGACACTTCCCAGGTCGATGCTGGCTATTTTCTTCTGGCGAACTTCTGTTTTCCTAAATCCCCGTCGAGCAGCTTCAGCCGTTGTATAAGAGCTTCCTTACTTTCCTCTTAAGTATCCTCCTGAATCTTCTTTTGGTCCTCAAGAATAAGTGAAGTCTTCTCTAAGGTCCTTACTATTCCTTTTTCTTCTTACTATCCTTCAGTAAATCCAAAGTTGTACCAGGAAGGTTTCGTAGTAATGAAATAATGAATAGTTATTCTAAACCCTTTAATCCTCACTAAACTTAAGTAATACACGTCAAGAGTCTTAATACGAAGAGCGGCGAACAAAGAATGAACAAGGAATGAACCGATAATGAACAGAGAATGAACAACTGTATGTATAAAGCTCGCTCTTTTATACCATTTTCTCTTAAAATAAACAAGTAATTTAAAATCCAATTCTTTACCTCGATCCTCAATTCAGGCAATGAGTCCAAAATAAACTTACAATATTAGATATTATTGCAAAAACTCATAAAATTATTCAAAAATCGGCATCCGCGATTGTAACGAATGATGATAAAATTACTCCCATGCTTAAAAATGATTAAAATATACTAAATTAATTTAAGAAAAGCAGATCCGCCACCCAAAAATATGACTAAAAGCCATTCCAAGTCGGATGTGCTCGCTAAATTAATATTACACTCTCACGCGAAAGGGAGTGTGATTAATCCGATCTGCGCTATAGTGTATCCGCTGTCCTACTGCACTGAGCCTAAGCCCGCCGCAACCGACTCGCCCCGCCTCTGAGCACATACGATCGTTTCACTTAACTATACGCATACATACTACTTAATATATATATATAATATAATATTATATGATTATTTATTTTATTTATTTTTATTACCACATAGCTCTTAATCCCGAGGTTATATTGGTCAGGGAAAGTATTTGTATGGGTTCTGACCAAGTGGAAGGTGCAGGAATATTTAGGCCCCCGATAGCAGGCCCTGCTTCAGCGCGACGTTAGTGGAATGTTTGCCACCGTTAAGGCGTAGGTCGTATCACTAGTACGGCGGCCTTTCCAATGCGAAGAAGCAGTGAGAAGAGGTGAATTTGTTTGTGAATTAGACGGTCAACAACTGTACCTCTCTCGCTTATATATATATCCTGAACCCATGCCGAGCTCAGATAGACACGCTATCTCAATTCCATGCATAGTAGACGACGGTGTTTTGCAGCACGCGTTGGTACCAGTCTCTATGTTATCCGTAATGCACGTGGCCAGATGATCTCGTATCGCAGAGAAACTACTCGGGGCATACGTGCGTATCCTTGTTCTTCTATTGGCAGAACCTCCACTATCCCCCGCATCTTGACCTCGACGACTGCGGGCCCACGTAAACGATGGCGCTACTACGTGCATATCCCATTATACTTTTTGCTTCTGTTGGGTCTATAATCACGCGATACCTATACATTCCTCCTGTCTCCGCCTCGCCGACTGGATCCCATACTGAGAGGAATCCTGCTCTTGAAGGTGAGCCAAACGCCTGCGCCTTAAGCCCACTAGGCCAAACGTGAACTGACTGTTAATCGTATGCGACAATACTATCCGTGAATCGATGCCCGAAACGAACTCTAGTATACTTATATATAGTATATAATATGCTCTTCCGATAGTCTGCGCACGAAGGTCGCGATATCAGCTTACAATACCTTTCGCATCTTTACAATGCCCCTCCATTGATATATTAAATAAATAATTTAACATCTATTACGGAAGCACTAAGCATCAACTTAAGTTTTCTATATTACACGATTGTCTTTCTTCAAGAAATATCTTTTTCCTAATTTCAAATTTGAAAATTATTTTTGATTTTTAAAATCCTTTTTAAATAAAAAAATAAAAAATATTATATAATAAGTTTTTATTGTTTTAACGGTATTTTCAGCTTTTTAAAAAATATATAATGTGTTTCATTATTGAAATGCAATTTAAAAAAGCAGAAGAGAATTTATTATTGTTTATTAGGGTCTTTAAATTGATCGAGTGATTTTATTATATTTAATGAATTTCAATATTGTTTTTTATATACCAAATATTATTCATAATTAGTTGTGAAAAACTTAGTTATTTAATAAAATATTTTAGCTTCTTAAATATTAGCAGTTTTGCTTAAATTTTTCTCTCTACCAATTTACAACCTTAAAAAGTACGATTTTTCCAAATTTCAACATTTGAAATTATTTGGTAATCTTAAAATTGAGTTTTTAAATGTATTTTCAGGCATTTTGAAAAATAATGTGTTTCATTGAAATCAATTTCAAAAAGCAGAAAGCGATTATTAATAGTTTTTGGTGTGTTTTATAATGACGTTTTTTAATGAAATTTCTAAATATTTTGTTATTTTTTTATATATATACCAAATATTTCATTAGTTCTGAAAAAAATATTTTTATTTAATAAAAAATTTTAAACTACAAAATTTAACGCTTTTGCATTAATATTTTCATACATTTAACAAAATTCATATTAAAACTACTTAACAGTACGATTTCCTAAATTTTCAACATTTTAAATTATTTGGTAAATCTTTTAAAATTGAGTTTTTAATACTAGGTATTATAGATTCAGAGTATATGTGAGGATAAAAAATAAGTTGCGATGTTCATTTGATAAATGCCTATTTCAAAAAGCATAAAGTGAATATTTTATTTTTATTATCTTATTTTTTAATATTAATAATAATAAATAATTAGATAAAATTTTAATTATTTGTTTTTTATTATACCATAACCAAATATCTTATTAGTTGTGAAAACCTGTTTAATAAAAAAATTAATCTTCATAAAGGTTTACTAACTTCTAAAATTTCCACATTACAAATTTAGAAAACTCTCTTAAAAGTTACGATTTTTTTCACTAAATTTCAACTCATTTATGGAATATAAGGTATTTGTTAAATCTTCTTAAAATTAGAGTTTTTAACGGTATTTATTCACTGCATTTGTAAAAATAATGTGTTTTATTGAAATGCAATATTCAAAAAGCAGAAAAGTAAATTTATTTAATTGTTTTAGGTGTGAGTGCTTTATATATATAGAATAACAGTTTTTATATGAAATTACTAATATATTTGACTTATTTATATATACCTAAATATTTCATTATAGATTGTTGAAAACCTGTATTTTAATAAAAAATTTATAACCTCTAAAAGTTACGCTTTTTCTTAAATTTTTCACATTACAAATTAAGAAACTCTTAATAGTACGATTTTTCCCTAATAAATTTTACAACATTTGAAATATATTTATTAGTGTAAAGCTTTAAAATTGAGTTTTTTATGAGATTTTTTTCATCTTTTGAAAAAATAATGTGTTTCATTGAAATGCTATTTCAATAAGCAAAAAGTGAATTTTATAATAGTTTTAGGTGGTCTATTAAATTATCGTTTTTATTATGAATTTTCAATATTTCGTTTTATATACAAATATATAATACGATAGTTAGTGTAAAACTCTA
>JABUQX010089835.1:5000-7500 GCA_015478945.1 Trachelipus rathkii
AAAGCAATTAAAGAAAAAACACAGAGAAAATGAGGAAGAAGAACAGCGGCAACAAGGGAGGAATATGTACAGGCAAGGAATGAGGCAGAGAGAATAAAGAGGAGAGCAAAAAAGATGGAGACAGAGAGAATGGCAGGAGAAATAACGAGAGATGTGGGCGAAGGGAAGAAAAAGCTATTTAAGATGGCGAAGGCGTATAGAAAACCAAAAAGTGTAACTAGAATTATAAAAGATAGAAACGGAGAGATTCTTATGAGACCGGAAGAAAGAAATGATAGATGGACCGAATACTATGAAGATCTGCTAAATGTAGAATACAGAGAACAAGAGGAAGAAGCTGCAGATCAGATGAGGGAGGAGGAAGAGGAGGATGAAGGCGGAGAGATAACGGTGGAGGAATATGAAGAGGCTATAAAAAGGATGAAGAAGGGTAAAGCTCCAGCCAGGAGAGGATGGAGTGGCTGTGGAGTTGGTGTTGGAGGGAGGAGAGGAGCTGAAAGGGAGAATCATCAGTTTGATGAACAAGTGTTGGAGAGAGGGAAAGGTGCCGGAAAGGTGGGGCAAAGCAATAATAATACCGATATATAAAGGTAAAGGAGATGCTGGAAGCTGTAATAATTATAGGGGTATCTCACTGATGGACCATCTGACGAAAATATACGAAAGAATATTGGAGAGGAGGTTGAGAGAGAAGGTAGAGCCGAGACTCGGAGAAGAACAGTACGGGTATAGAAGGGGAAGAGGAACGACGGACCTCTTATTCACACTGAGAATGGTCTCGGAGAAGATGCTGGAATATGGCAAGAGATTCTTTGTAGCCTTCATCGATCTGCAAAAGGCATTCGATTCGGTGCCAAGGAAAAAGCTCTGGAGAGCTATGGAGAGGAATTATGGAGTGAAGGGTAGATTAAAAAAGACGTAAGAAAGTATGTATGACAAATGCAGCTGTAATGTTAGAACTGAGTGCGAGAACGATAGATGGTTTGAGGTGAAAACAGGAGTGAAGCAGGGAAGTGTTTTATCACCACTGCTGTTTATATTATATTTAGACGTGGTGATAAGGAAAGTGAAAGAGAGACTGGGAGAATTTAAAGGGACATAATGGCATATCCTGACAATATAGCATGTTGGAGCGAGAGAGAGGAGGCGATTCGAGAGGTGGTAGGTTTGCGGAGGAGTTGGAGGAAGCAAGGATGAAGATGAACATACAGAAGACAGAATTAACAGTAACCGGAGAAAATGAGGAGGGAATGAGAATGATGGTGTACTGAGAGAGGAGGAGGTGAGAGCCAGTAATCTTACACAAAGTCTCTCAGAGATTTTCAACAGGAGAGTGGGAAGGGTTCTGAAGAGAATGGAAAATGGATGAATTATGAAAGCGGTATACCCCATGGTGAAAGATAAAAACATCGAATAGAGGTTAAAAAAGTGATTTTTAACAGCATATTGACTCCCACACTGCTGTACGGAAACATGGACAATAACGAGAAGAGAGGAGAGTAGAAGATACAAGCGGCTGAGATGAGGTATTAAGAACTATGATTTGAAAGAGTAGGAGACAGAATAAGGAATGAAATTATTAGAGAAGATATAGAGGTGAAAGAAGATGACACTGAAGATGGATGTTAGGAGATTGAGATGGTGGGGACATCTGGAGGGGAGCAGGAGAGAATGCCGAAAGAAGATGGGAATGGACACAGGGCAGAAGACCAAAGGGAAGACCGAAGAAGAGATGGGCAGAATCGGTGGAGGACTCTCTGGAATGATGTCAGCTACCAAATATGAGAGCGCTAAAGAGAAGAGGAATAGTGCTGGTGGAGAAAGACGCTTGTGCGGCTGACAGGATGAAGAATCCTTCCTGGGAGGGAAGAAAGAAGAAAGAAAGAATATATATATATATATATATATATATATATATATATATATATATATATATATATATATATATATATATATATATATATATATATATATATATATATATATATATATGCTCTGATGTTCGAGCATTTTTTTCTATGTATATTATTGAAGTGTGTGTGAATAATGGCACGTGTGCCACACACCTGTGCACTTTTGTAAGTGAGCAGCTGTTTCTGCATTATAAAATCCATTTAATGACCAATCTGTTGCTGAGGGCATTATCCAATGAGATGGCTCCGACGATGACGACTCGATTGATCAGGTAAGAACGAGGAGAGAGCCACGATATTTGCCCGAGGCGGACGCGGCTTGTCCCGCATCTGTTCCTTCATAATCTTCATATAATACAAATTGAAATACTAATTACCATTTAATTATTATAACTAATTGTGTTTGCTAATAAAAAAAGGATTCGGTTGAGCATCTCGGAGTAGAGATAGTTGGCATCTGCGAATACCCTGTCGAATATGATAATAATTTGGGTTTTCTAATTTTGTGACAATACCTTGATTATATATCTTTATGCCCCGTTGGCATTGAACTATTTGAACTATTAACTATTGCAATTCCATTTCAT
>JABUQX010089835.1:12500-42500 GCA_015478945.1 Trachelipus rathkii
TCTCTCTCTCCTCCTCTCTCTCTCCTCTTCTCTCTCTCTCTCTCTCTCTCATCTCTCTCTCTCTCTCCAATTCCGATATACCGACTTATGCTACTTTAAAAAAACTCTATTTTTAAATATCACATAAAACCGAAACCAAAGACACATTTTTATACGTAACAACATCTGCCATATTCACACAAAAATATAATTCTGAATCCTTTTGCACAAATAAAAGGGAAAAAAAAATTAATTTGAACAAAAAGTAGCACCTTAGGAGCATTACAATATTCTAGGAGAGGAACTCTCAAAAGTATTTTCCTCAGAGATTTCTTATGAAGGATGAAAACAGGGTCTTCATTCCTTATGAGGGATGAAAACAGGGTTTCCCAATCACCCTAATCCCAATCGATTAATCACTCTACCTTTAACCGTCATCGATTTTAAAATGTTTTAAAATGAAGACAAAGGAGATTACCAATCCTACTTCCTTATGCACACTGTGGAAATTGTTAACCAAAATGAAAGGTATACGTCAACAGCTTATTACATACAGGGCTTTCAT
The DNA here is from genome assembly GCA_015478945.1 of Trachelipus rathkii. NCBI lineage: Eukaryota > Metazoa > Arthropoda > Malacostraca > Isopoda > Trachelipodidae > Trachelipus > Trachelipus rathkii. The sequence continues at coordinate 13,045 of JABUQX010089835.1, forward strand.
CTTTCATAAGAGGCAGCCTGTCAGTTGCATCGATCAACCGTCGGAAAAATAGAAAGCTTCATCAGTTTGCATTACTTCAGAGTAATAAGCTTTCGAATGGAAATAATAATAGAAAAGTACTAATATTTAATATATATATACTTAGTAAGTGTTCTTTTTAGAAGTCAAGTTCTAATTATATATATAGCTATATATATATATATATAGGTGATTATAAATTAATATATAATATATATATATATATATATCATATTATATATATATAATATAATATATAATATGTTGTATATTTATATTATATATAATATCATATATATATAATGATAACCCATATCTTGACAGAGTATTCATAAACTAAAATTGTGAAGTGTGAAAGGTTAGACCCTAAAATTGCAGCGAAGCCATTTTGATTCATTTGAGACGAATCACTTTTGAATAGAAACACTTTTCCAATCAAATTCTGTCCATAAAAATGTTCTTCCAAATTTACGAAATTTTATATATATATTATAAATAAATATTTATATATATAATATATTATATATATATATATATATAATATCTTATATTATATTATTATAATATATATATATATATATATTATATATATATATTATTATATATATAATTACTATTATATATATATATATAAACACACACCACCACATACTATATTAAATATTTTATATATAATTTTATATATATTATTATCCAATATTTATATATATACATTTTATATCACTATATATATATAGTAATATTTATATATTTTATATATATATATAGGGTAATATATATAATATATAATTATTATATACTATATCATATTATTATATATATATTATATATATATTATATATATTATATATATATATATATAATATAATATATATATATATATATATATATATAATTTAACTAATATAATCAACACCAAATATTATATTTATTTATCAAAAATGTGGAAATTATTATTGCAAATTAATCCTGAAAAAGTGAAGAAAAAGGAACGAAAAAATAAAAACAAAATAAAGTGATTTATTTACAGAATAAACAACTAAAAACAAAATATAAACAAACAAAATAAACGGCTTTTATTCAAGTTTATTTGACTATAAACAATTGTGATTTTTTTCAATATATTTATTTACATTTTCATATTTGTTCGTATTTTAAGCGTAAAATGAATTATTTATCTTTGTATAATTTGAAACAATATGAAAATTAATTTTTTATAGAGTAAAGCTTTTGATACATTAATCATTATATAGTTCAGTTATCATTATAATAGTTTTTTTTTTGTTGTTGTTGTTTTTTTTTATGTTGGAGAAATACGAACTTGTAGACTATGTGGAAAAGCGTGCGTTTATTTGGTAAATGCTGATGTGAAACACGCACATAAACACATCTAGGAAAATAATATATATATATATATATATTATATATATGTTGAATATATATACATATCTATACTTATAATATATATATATTATTTATACCTTTTATAGTAGGTGATATATTATTATAATACGTATATATTATATGGGTGATAGTATATGTAGGTTCATAGTATAATTATAATATACGTAGGGTTATTTAGGGTTGTATTAATGATATAAATATTTTATCTATATTATAAGTAAATTCATAAATATTTATATATAGGTTAATATATAGAAATTTTATTAATATTATATATTATATTATATAACATATATATATTTATATATATATATATATATATATCATATATTTATATATTAGTTATAGATATACTATATATATATAGTAATTTCTCTGGTCCACACGAGGTTTGCTATATACGAAGCTATATTATAACTATAATATAGTAATATAATATATATATATATATATATACTGTCTATATTAATTATTATATATATAATATATTTATATATATAATATATATATTTTATATATATATATATATAGTTTATATGATTAATAAATATATATATTTAACTATTATATATATATTTTATATATATATTATACTATATATATATTACTATATATATAGTTAGGCGAGAGATAGGGAAAGTTTTTTATTACGCGAGTGTCAAAATATATTATATATATATAATATATATATAATTATAAATATTTTATATACTATATATATACAATATAATAAAATTAGGATAAATAATATAGATTAGGAAATGCTAGTTATGCTATATAAAATATTTTATACTATATATATATATATATATATATATATACTACTATAATAATAATTACTATCTGATCATTAGACATCTTAGCTTTAAAAGTATAGTTTCGAATCTTCTTCTGTTTGTGGTAGTCGGGAAGATATACACGCACCACAAAACTTCGCTTATGTGACTAATATATATAATATATATATATATATTATAATACTAATAATAATAGTAGCTTATATATTATAATATTTATATTTATATATTTTATATTATATATATATATATATATATTATATATATATATTATATTTATTATTATCTTTTATCTTATATCGGTATATATATATATACCGTATAATTATATATATAGGGTAATATATAGGATAAGTTTATTATAGGTTATATAGGGTTATATAATATTCATATATTCTAAATAATATAAATAATAAGACTATATATTATATATATTATAGTAAATATATAATTATCGTATATATATATATTATATATTATAGTTAGTTATATATATATATATAAATATATATATAACCGTCTAATATTATATATAATATATTTCTATATTATCTACTATAATATATATATATTTTATTTCCAATATATATATAATATACATATATATTAATATATACAAGGATACAAGTTTATTTAAGTATGCGTAGTTTGATGCATTTGAAATAAGGATGCTAAAGAAATAATCATTCACTGTCTTTAATAAGTAGTAAGCAGAAGCGAATTTCATCCTTTGATTTGATCATGGGTGGCTTGTTCTTTCGCTAAGAGTACACTAGTTGCTCTGACTTGATTATTGAGAGTTATAATGAGATGTTTAGAAGGGCTTTGATGTAGAACAGAACTTTACATAGGCAGGTACAAATTGCAGATTTTCGTTTTATTTCAGAATATTTTAAACGGTAAACGTTGGTTTATTTCGTTTATAAAGGGGTGCTTGAAAGAGAAATAGAAATAAAGAAGTATTTATTAAAAGCCCTGACAACAATGAAGTTGCTTAATAGTTAATATAATTTATGCAAATGAAAAAGGAAATCTGTGATGTTATTACAGAAGCTCTTATGTCATATTTTCATATTTCTGGATAATTAAAACAGAATCATTTGTTTTTTGATTATGAAATCTTTCAATTGATGTTTTTAATGTATCAATTCACCTATGAGAATCTCTCTCTCTCTCTCTCTCTCTCTCTCTCTCTCTCTCTTCTCCTCGATTCTCCTCTCTCTCTCTTCTCTCTCTGTCGCTTTCTCTCCTCTCTCTACTTCTCTCTCTCTCTTTCATTCCGACATACCGACGTATGTCACTTTAAAGAACTCCTATTTTTAAATATCACATAAGAGCCGAAAACAGGAAAACTTATTTTTGGACATAACATATCCTTTTATACAAATAAAAGGAAAAAACAATTTAAAAAAAAGTTAGCACCTTTAAGAGCATCGACAAATTCTATCAAAATAATTCTCAAGGAAGTTACTTCCATGGATTTTCACGAGGGATGAAAACAGGACATTCCATCCCTCATGAGGGATGAGAACAGGGTCTTCATAAACGTGATAAATCGCTCTACCTTTAAAAGTCATTGATTTTAATATGATTTAAAATGAAGACAAAAGAGAATAACAATCCAACTTTCATCTACAAGCTTAAAAATGTTAACCAAAAGGAATGGTGTAAATCAATAACGTATTACGTACATAACTTTTCCATCTCTCGAGAGACAGCCTGTCAGTTGCTTCGATAAACCGTTGGAGAAATCGAAAGCTTCTTCAGTTTGCATTACTTCACGGTAATAAATTTTCGAAATGTAAAATGAATAATAAAATGTTATATATATATATATATATATATATATATATATATATTATATATATTATATATAAAAATTAGTATATTATCTTATTATATATATAATATATTATAATATAATATATAATAGATATATAGCTACTATATATAAATAATATTACCTTATAGTAAACAAAACTTTACGTCTGCTTGAGCAGAGTGAACTGCTTCATGTGTAATGGCGGTGCTGAAGGATCCATAACAGACAAGAGTCTTCACTACACCTAAATATAGCCAAGTGTGAAGGTATTCTAAAATTGCAGCGGAAGCAATTTCGATTCATTTGAGACGAATCACTTTTGAATAGAAACCTTTTCCAATCAAATTCTGTCCAGAACAATTTTCTTCCAAATTTAAACGAGTTTATATATATAATATATATACTAATATGGGTATATATATATATATATATATATATATATATATATTATAATATATATTATATATATATCATATATAGTTATTATATATATAATATATTATAAATATAATATAATTTATATAATAGGTAGGTGTATATATATTTATATATAATACTATAAAATATATATCATTATATACTATTATAAATATTATATATATATATATATAATTATATATATTATAATATATTATATAATATATTATATATATATATATCTATTTATATATATATTTATATATTATAATAAAAAGTAGATGGTATATATAATATATATAAGCTATTTATATATTATATATATATATACTATATATAACTAGATCACACTTCCACGTAAGATGCAAATCTCACTCTCTAGATTAAGATCCGAGTATCACCCGGATTCCCAGGCATATAAACATAGATTTCGACCTCAAAACACTCCCTTCCTTAAATCTGTCGTAAAATTCTTATAAAAGATAAACTGGCGAACATACTCCTGCTGTCGCCCACACTTGCCCCCTACGAATTCTCTATCAATCTCCTCCTAAGAGACTGTGCTCCCCCAGTGAGTGACGGGTTTCTGGAAATAACATGAACACCCATAACCTAAAAAAGGGGAGCCCTGGGGCAATAATATATATATATAATATATATATATAGTATGTATATTTGGAAGAAACTTTATATTAATATATATATACTATATATATAATATATATATATGTATATATATATATATATTTATAATATATATATATATATATATATATATTAAGGGTGGTCGAAATTTGGAATCCTAATTCTACACTCTGTAGGGAGTTCAATTTGGATGTCTAATTAAAATACTGGGAATATTCGAGCTATGCGACCTCTTCAACACCTCTTATGCCATCCCTCCTAAAATACTAATGGAAAATGGAAAAAAAGAAATTCACTTCATATATGAATAAACGTTTTAGGGATTGAAATACTGCAATACTGATAGTGACATTAATATTAAAATACTAATAATAATATACCATAGATATATACTTAATAGAATATTTTTTCCTTATTTCTTATAAAACTCCTTAAAATTATTTCCAATGGTTTTTGCATTGAAAATTTTATACAGAATTTCTTAACTCTATGATATTCAAAAATATATTTATGTCTGTTTTCATAGAAAATTCGATCTTCTTAGATCCTAGTGACTAAACTAATTGCACGTTCAACACCTTCTATTCCAAGGAATAGAAGGAAGTTCAAGGGTTGTTTAGGCTTTATAGGGTGCTCATCTTGTTAAAATCATGGTAAGAGGGTAGGCGCAAGTTATGGTTATTTCTGATGTCTGGAAAATCCAGTCTCCTGTCGATACATGTCTGCCAGTATTAGGGAATATTTACGCAGTAGCTTGGAAATTAGCCTTAATGGGTAGATCAATCGTCTAAGCTTTAAGTTTAAGGCAAGCTTTACTCTTCCTTGTTACTAAAGGCATTTATTTTACACAATCGTCACAAAGGGAGTGTGTTTTGTCAGCATTAAAGTACTAATGCATGAACGTGTTTATTGAACGGAAATTTCTCTGGGTATTGAAAACGTATAAGTTGTTCATGATTGAAGATTTGTCATTTAGATTTTTGATGCTCCTTCTTGTATCTGGTTAGAGAAATTAAGTCAGTAAAATTTAGCACCGTGCTTACCTTTTGGATGTGATTTAATCCAAAACCAATCTGAAGTACATACTTCTAAAATGATATGAATTAAATCCCGGAGATTTGTTCCTGAATTTAGTGTTGAGACATGTAAGAAACATATTAGCTCTTATGAGCCATCTTGCATGATGCAAAGCCCCTTATGATTTTAAGGGCAACTGTTTTGAAATGTTACTAGATTTTATTAACATGCACATTTCGCAGAGATAATTTTAGTCATTACTGAGTTTCCTAATTATTTATTAGGGAGCTTCAATTTCACATTGCCAAAAACACAAATTCAACTATGTTTAATTGTGTTAAATCCTGTTTTATTTTATTACTAATCAAACCTTTGAAGCTTTTTGGGACCGTTGTTTTACCACCAATCATTTCAAATATATATCTATAAAGGGCAGTTCATTAGCATGCAGAAGGCATATTAGCCGCTGAAGAGGCCTCTTAATATAAATTTCAATTGATTTTATTACACCACCTATAAGGCCAGTGTTTGCAAATATACCGTCACAGAGCATTGCTTTAAGTGAATTAAATAAAACTCTCTGAATCAATTAGAAATGTTACTAATTCATCTTCTATGCATCAAGCTCTTCCGTTGTCAGGAATTATGTGATCTAAGTAGAAATCACCGGTTCTTTAATAAGAACATAATACTCTTCATATTCCATACCTGCAAATGTTTTGGTTTGATTTTCTTTCATCAAAGACCATACGATCAATTTTCCGGTTCTGAAACTTGTACTGAGTTTACTTCCTCAGTCCAACTCTTTTTTTTCTCTTTCTACTTTTTTAATCTAGCAAATTTCCTGCATTTAAGATCCCCATATCTTGCAAAACAGCATTAAAAATTGAAACAGTAGCTCTATAACTTACGAGGTATCTCTCTGCTGTCACAGACAATTTATCATATGAAAATCTGTTTTGATTGTAATTTGGAATCTGGTACAAATGATGAATCACTCTTTTAAATCTCTTTCAATATTTTCATTAACGTTGCCAAAAGAATCAGTTTCACTAATGTAGAAAAGTTTCCAGCAAGACTACTAGATTTCATTTTTCTGCATTCAAATATTTCATATCTACATTGAGTACTTTTGCTTGCTGAACTAGTTGCCTATCTATTGGACCAAACTGATTACTTTATTTTTGTCCAACAAAAGATTCATACTCAATCACTGGAATTCTAATTTCACATCAACAATCCGTTCTGTTGATTTTCTTATTGTAACAATTGCATGTACATATATAAGATCTCATCAAATGTCTTAAGTTTTTTAATATAGTTGTCATTTCTTTGTTTGATAGGAACTTTATTTAGATTTATAGCTGACACAATCAAACGTTCAACTTTCATAGCAACCTCCTCGAATGATATATGAGAAAATGAAAACAAATCCCAAATCCGTTCGACATCTTTTGCTACAATTCTATAACATTTATTTGCTGTTTTTGTAGCCTTTGATTCAATATCTTCTCTATTCCACACAAATAGGTAGAAACGAGACATCAGTCAGCCATTGAAGGGGTCGTCAAGGCTGGAAAGGGTGTAGGATGGCCGAATGAGGAATTATGTGTTTTGCTTCTTGTGGACGGACATCTTTGTTATGTATCTTTATGATCTATTGCATTATATATATTATATATCAATATACTGAAGGGTAATTATAATGACAATTTATCTGAAAAAGCAACAAAATAAAAGCAAATAATTGAAACGAATTGTGGTTTACATTTATAAATCTATTACAGTATTTTAGTCTAAGGGCATTACATATTTGCCTCTGCATGTTTCACGGTGCACTGCGCACCGCAGAAGTGCACAATCATCCCAAAGGCATATTAGAATATAAAAAATGACACCAAAAAATACACGAACCAAAGGTAACAGGTATGGTTTGATTAAATTTATTCAAAATTAGCAAAATTATAAACTAAGGGAAAAAAAGGAGGTTATGTAGGGAATGCATGGGAGGGGAAAGGGAGGTTTCAGATGATTCAAATTATGATATATTACTGAGGAAGACATATAGAACTACCTGCATAGTGTGGAATTATTAAAAGCAATATTTATGTTTCGCCCCCTCTAATTAGTTATATATGGATATTTCTGAATTATATTAAATCTATAAATTATATATATATATATATATATATATATATATATATATTATATTCTGAGTATTTACTATTATTATTTATATATATATATATATATTATATATTATGTGTATATAGTCAGAGGTATACTGAATTTAAACTCAAATATTTTTACATATAGTATATGAATCAATTAACTATACAGTAAATTCTAGTATTATTATATGTTCAGCAATCTTATGAGAGCAAGCAGCCATATCTCAAAAACTACAAACAGCTACCGGGAAAATGGAATCATTGCTGGAATGCTGGTCCATTTTAAGTGCGGTAAATGTAAAATAAAAAAAAAAAAAAAAAAAAAAAAAAAACTAAAAACTACATTTCAACAGTAAAAAGATATACATTTTTGGATCCTGGTAAAATTTTAGTAGGAAAATCGCTACAAATATAAATAAAAATTAATTGTTAATTAATTATACGTAATATAGTAGTGATAAGCTAATATAACTTTTACTTTCATTCCAACGTTTTAAAAATATATATAAATAGATTTTATTATAGTAAATTTTTGTTTTGGTTTTTTTTAACTAAAGAATACCAAGGGTACTCATTGGCGCAGCACGCGATTAGTATAGGAGTGCGGGGTCATGCTCGCCTTCGGGGAACTACGGGGTAGGACTTTCCATCCCTCTGGGGAGGGTCCTCCGGAACCTGCCCGCTCTTTGGTATTCTGGGTGTCGCGGGGGTTCCTACCGCCCCTCCCCTACGGGGTATGGAAAAACGTCCCCCCTCTGTCTTTCCCCCGTCGGCTCGACCCGCCCTACATTGCCGGTGTGAGTACATTGGTACAAATATATATATAATATAAGACGTATTTCAATAATAGTAATATATATAGGGCGACAGTTTTATAATCTATATAATAACTACGTTAGGCCAGGTAGTGATAGTAGTATCTATATATTATATATATATTAGTATGATAGTAAGTATAACTATTTCCCCGCCATAAGCTCGCACACCTCCCCCCCACAAAAAGGAAAAATAGCCAATTTTTATTGGTGTTTAATTTTTTTTAGTTATTATTTTTTTTACATCTTGTACTATTACAATTTTTCAAGGATTCCAAAAATGTTTTTCTTTCCCTGTAGCTATTGTAGTTTTTAAGACAACCACATGAATTTTTTTTTAATACCCTAAAAACTGTAAGTTTTTCTAAAACTTTTACCAGGGTTCCAACAATGTATTCCTTTTCCCCTGTAGCTATTGTAGTTTTTTGAGATATGGATTGTAGCTCTTCTATGGCTGGCCTATATATATACCTACTTATATATATATATCATTAGGTAGTTACCATAATATATAATAATATATATAATATATATAATATTATATAATTATATATATACTAACATTAAATAAATTATATATTTATTTATTATATATTTTAATACATATATATATATAATTGTATTATTATATCAGGGCTGCGGAGTCGAGTCGGAGTCTCGAGTGAGTCGTAGTCGTGAAGTCGTGCAATTTTCCAGGAGTCGGAGTCGGAGATCGGAGTCGAAAAGTCGGAGTCGTAGTAGGAGTCGGAGTCGGAGTTCGAATCCCTGTGTAAGGGAGTCGGAGTCGGAGTCGAAATATTTATTAAACTACTTTTTTATTATTATTATTTTTATTATTATTATTATTTTATTATTACATTATTATTATTTATTAATATATTATTATTTATTATTATTATTAATTTATTATTATTTATTGAAATCTAAGTATTCAAAAACTGTTAATTCAATTTCAAGTTGTGCAATTAAACACTGAAAACAGATAGATTTTATAATTATAAATTTTCATTTTACTAGCTTTGGCCCATACCACCTTTTCGATATGAAGAATAGAGTTATAATCGGTGTGAAACTTGGAATATAAGCTATATATGGTTTAGGCTCAAACAAAGGGTAAATTCAAGTCGTAGGATGTATATAGAGGGGTGTCGCGCCCCCGAGGCGCTGGACAGTTATATTAAGCGTTAACGCCAATGTTGCGTGATGTGAGTCGATAACAGATTTAGGTACTAAAATCGAACCACTTGGAGGGTCAGAATCAGACCGACACGCGTTCTTCTGTACCGAACAGACACATGACCTGAGGTCTGTGTTCTGTCTGTCTGTTTGTTTGTTCAACTGTTTGTAATTTTATTATTTATTAATCATTATTATGTCGAAGAAGTGATACCCGAAGGGATCACTCTGAGTTGTTTTATGTCCACTCACTGCGTGTCTTGGGCCAGCGTCGGTTTTCAGCATCTCGCACCTGTCTCAGCACACGCCCTGAGAGAGCCAACCGATCGCGCAGCGCCGCCACCGTGCACGCTGCATTTGCTTCCGTATACACTTACAAAGCTACTGACTAGGTTTAGAGAATAAATATTAGGTATTCAATCTATCAACTTGGTACCTCCCTTCCGTTTGGGGATGCAAGCGTAACGCGCTCATAGACTGAAAGTTACATCGTGCCGAGGGTCGACTAAACCCACATATCCGAAAGGGGACCCCACCTCCCATTAAAAAATTAAATTGTTCGTGAGAAAGCTGAAATTGGTGACACTGGAGGTTCAGAGTTGACGTTTCTAGAAAGACTTTGGTATATAACTTGGAATCCTGATGAGTTGGCTCCGGCCCGTTGACGTGGAACTGGAGCCTCCACTGGGTGCGGTGCGCGGAGTGTGAATCAAAAAAACAGTCGTATTACACCAATATTGGTGTGACTCTATTATAGTTATTGGGAATTCATGTAGATTTCGAAATATATGGTTTTCAGAACCATCAAAAAAATAAAAAATAAAAAAATAAATAAAAATAATATATATAAACTATATATATCATAAAAAAAAAATATAAAATATTCATATCTTAAAGTTTATACACTAACATCTTTATATAAAAAGTTGTGTTATACATCGTCTAAGCAAGTAAATCAGTAAATAACAGAGTCACTGGAAGAATTTAACCATCCTTCTATCCATTTGTGATCTATTGATCTATGATTAAGGTCATATTTTTACTAAAATTGTAACGTTTTACATACCCTACATCAGTAAATCAGTAATCAAACACCATCCATCTACCTTCCTGTAACCCTCTCCTAATCCAGTTGTTGCATCTAATTGATCTATTGTTATTAAGGTCAATATTTTTTACTTAAAATTGTAACGTTTAATAACCCCTAAGCAGTAAATCATAAATCAAACACCAACCATCTACGCGCTCCTGAATAACCACTCCTGTCCCAGTTGTGATTCTCTATTGATCTATCTGATTAAGGTCATATTTTTTTAGCTTAAAAATTGTAAACGTTTTACATACCCTAAATACCTAAATAAAAACTTAACATCCACAGGCGCACCATCCTCCTCCCCTCACTGTCATCCTTGGATCTATTGAATCTATTGATACTATTGATTCCAAGTTCACATTTCGTAGTAGTCCATTTTTGGATAACATTAACATAAATCTTCTTTATACAAGATCATCATATATGTCAACGTAACAAAGTTTTCAACATTAATAAAACTTACTTAGTTGAATAATACCTAAAGACTATAGAATATAATACATCAAGCGAATCACCTGAACAATCTTAACAGGAAGTAAACAAGTGTTAAAACGGTTACAAAGTTCTACACTTAATACAACAGTAAAGTAATACGTAGCATGAACATCCAAGATCGTACCCTATTTCACACCTTTGTCAAGCAATTATCTCTAACATATTACTCGTTAACCTTACACCCTCGTCACAAGTAACATTTAACAAATAATTTATCATAACCTTACATTGATTATATTCATCATACTGATCAACGAATATAACTCTAACATAATATAGTGTTTTCCTCATCAAAAAGTTAACATGACTAACATGAACTAAGAAAAAAATGTACAAAAAGACAAAATCCTAAGCAGAGCTTCGACAGTATCAGCAAGTCAACATTACAAGTTCCACTACTTAACACAGTAAAGTAACTAAACACGGCTGCAAAAAGTAACCTATTCTTACTTTTAATTCATGGCATATCTCTCTAATCATAATTAAAGTTAACACGCTTACCGCTGACACAGTACATCAACCATTAATAAAGCTTACTTAGCATCAATCTGAACTATGAATATATAATGTACACCCGCAACACTAACACATCTTAAACAGGAATACTTAACAGTTCAAACGTTAACAAAGTTTACACCCTTAAACAAACAGTAAAGTAATTAACATAACATCCAATAAATGATACACTTATTCACACTTGTCCCATGTCTCTACAATAACAATGTAATTCCCTTACAAAATGGATCACAGCACCATTCTAGACAAAAAATTTCCCATTAACTTTGCGTACCTTATCATACAGACCAACGATATATGCTAACGTAACAAAGTTTTCAACATAAGAAAGCACCTGTAATCATGGCCAGAACTAAGAAATAGTATATTTACGACTACAGGTCCTGACACATCTTTAAGCAAGAAATTACATCTGGCTAACATTAACAAAAGATCCAAACTTATCAAACAGTATATAAAAGGAGTCAATAAAGCGAGCAAAACGGGAAGGTAAAACAAGTTTTTATTTTTATAACTATACTAATCTTTCTCATTGCAAAATCGTGCGTTATAATAAATAATTAGTCTACATTTAAGCTCCTTAGATCATCTTTCAATAATTCAATTTCATTCTCATCTAGAGATATAGATCTCAAGTTGGGTACGTTTCTATAATATCTCTCTCAAAGCTTCAAGTACACCCCTTTGAAAAGATGTAAGTATAAAGGCCTTCAGTAGCACTAAACCATTTTTCGCATATTTTGATTCAGCCGCACTCATTCTCTCATACAAGAGAGAAGTAAAACTCTTCCAAGCTGATAGTTACTAAAGCATTCCTGTATAGCTGCATTATACGGAAACCATGTTATCGGATGGTAAATATCATAGAGTTACACATGTGGCTATATGTATTATGTCCTGCAGTATGTCACATGTTAAGGTGCGATGTTAATTCGTTATCTAATTTAATCAAGCTGTAATATTTTCAGACGTTCGAACTGTGAAACTATACATGTACGCATGAAGGTTCACACATCGATGGGTTTTCCAGTAGTTGCGTCATCAAGGTTTTAATTTGTCACACTGATAACGACGAGAGCACAATCGCTCATTCTATTTTCATTACCTCCTCTCACACGGTCACCTTCTGATAGATATTTCACTACTCGCTCGATCCATCAGATAACAAACATATATATATATATATATAATATTTATATATATTCTATTATAATATATATTTATATATATATATATATATATATATATATATATATATATATATATATATATATATATATATATATATATATATATATATATATATATATATATATTATATTATATATTGTATATATATATTTTTTATAAAGTATATCTCTATCTTCAATATATATATATCGTATATTTACTATATTCTATTATATTTACTATATATATTATATCATAGTATTACTATATAATTTTCTTTCATATTTATCACTATTATATATATATACATATATATATATAATTATTATAACACTATATATATATATTATCATATATTATTATACTATACTGAATTATGAAATTTCAATTACCTCTCGCGCATGTAATTATTGTAATCTACGGCTGTATTATGATTTATTTCAAGTTCTCGTTCACAATATGTAATAGATGTTTGTTCGGTCGCCCACGAATACACAAAAAATATTATTTTTTGCAAAGGCAATTTTGAATTTTGTAGCCAATTTCCTTTCCGTACTGATTCATATTTCCTACAGGTATTGCAATACCATTTAGGTACCTCCCCTTTTAATGTTATTTTCATATTATGTCCAACTTGGCAATGGAAAACGTCAGGAATTATTCCATATTTTTGGAAAAAAATTACTGCATCTAATTCGGTCTTTATTAAATCAATTAATTTTTTAAAGTTGTATTTAAAGGACATTTTCGGTAAGACTAAACGGATCGGCTTTCAGCGACAAATTAGTTTCTAGAGACAAATATATTTCATATTAGTTCGGTCTTTATAAATTAATTATTTATTTAAATTATTAAATAACTAGAGGAATTATTCAATATTTTCCTAAATATATTCGGAAAATTGATAACACGTTAACACTGTTAAGTGTTAACACTTCAAATGCTATACATACGTTAACACTGTAAACATTTCAAACGCTATGCAAAGACTACGGTTATACACATATATTTTTCATATTAGGGAGCAATATATCTATCGAAAGAGTCAATATGAAATCGATATTTCGGGACTTTAACGGAAAAAAACCTATATATATTATACGTACTATATATATATATATATATATTGTATATCTATATATTATATCATATATATTATATATATACCTCTATAATATATATATTTATATATATATTATATACTATATAAGACGGGTCACAACAATTCTTGAGTGGCAAATCCAAATATATATATACTATATACTATTATAATATTACTATATAATATCATATATATATATATATAATATATATATATATATATATACGTATCACTATATATACTATATAGTATATAATATATATATAATATTATATATATATACTATATATTCATGTGAATTATACTTTATATATTATATACAGTGAGCGCTCGTGTTCAAAATTCTTGAGTAAGCAAATCAAAATATATATATATATATATATTATACTATATACTATATATAATATATATATAATAACTACTATACTATATATATATTATATAACTCTATATATATATCGTCCGATATATATTACTTACATCTATTTATAAAAGATCATTTCTTTCTTTTCTTGGGCAGCAAATCTTCTATTATTTTTTTCATGCATGATTTAGTCCACTTGATAGCTTCGTTAAAAGCTCTTTCTATTGAAAGTAAAGACAAGAATGACAGGCGTTCTGTCTCTGGTATTTTCGTGAAGCAAGCTTTAATGCGATTTACAGCACGCACAAAACTTTCTTGTCTACTGAGCGCTGTAGTTGCTGAATGGTACCCTTAATGAAGACTAATAAAATCTAAAAGTTTGCTGTAGTGTTCTAACATAGTCATTTCTCCACAATATTTTCCAATACGATTCTACATCTATTAATCTGTCGAAAAACGTTTGCTGTTTCTTCCTGCATAGACTATATACAACTCGTTTAAAAGAAATAATTTTGAAATTAAATAGTTTCCGTGATGTGAACCAATCTAACTGAATTCAGAGAATCGTTGGAAATATTTGTCTTGAAGGTTTTTTGGCAAACTGACTGAATCCTGCAAAGTTCGAGAAATTTAAAGCTGACATATTGGGAGAATGGTATTTATCTCTGAGGTAGTAATATTATCTAAGACTAATAATATAACTTCATTTTATAATGACAAAGTAGTCCGAATCAAAATTGACAAATAAATTTAATTTCCATTTTAATTTCAATTTTCCGCACCTTAAAATGCTTTTTTTATTTAAACTTTCGTTTCAAATATCCATACCATTTAACATTTTTGTAGTATTAAATTGTCTCCGTTTAGTAACTTTTTAATATATTATCTATATATATATATATATATATACTTATACCTATATATATATTATATATATAATATCTATATTATTTAATATCATATATATACATATATATATAATATAATATATATATACTCATATATTATTCATATATATACTCATATACTGACAAATGCAACAGAGAAATGAAATAGCTTCATATGCACATTTTCTAAGCTTCTTGGATTCAATTATTCCTTTACAACATAATTTTGAAACTTTAGTAATTTTTAAATAAACTTAAGTCGAATACTATCCAAAATTCCCGTATTTACAAAACTACAGCTCAATTTTATTTAAAAACGCAACAAAATCAGTAATACACAATCAACTATTGAAAAGCGCATCTCATCTCACCTCACACTCAGAACTGCAACGGTCACAATCTTTATTATTTTAATAACGAAAATATTGCAACTGATTCTGGCAGAGCAAATCTATTATCTAAGCCGAATTTGAAAGTCAAACGTGTTTTCAGGACTCTAACTTGATTCAATACTTATTCAAAAAGTGAATATGTATGAATCAAATAAGTCGATATAAAAGAGATGAACAAGTTAGCATAAAATTAATTTATTATTACGCTATTATTATTATAATTTTCGTTATTAATAATATTATTATTATTCCTTGCTAATGCAATTTAAATAGGGGGGATTATTTAAAAAAAAATGACAGATACTGTGATCGTCCAGGCACATCAAAAGTTGCTTGCCCTAGAGAAAGAGGAACTATTTTTTTGCTCCGAGAATTAACAATTCGCAGCGATCGCTACTATTAAAAAAGGAATCGAGTAGAAATTGATGCCGTCATCTTAAAGCTACGGGCTTGTCAATATGTACTATATACTATAGTATATATATATATATATTATAGTATATATCTCTATCTCTCATACTCACTTACCTTATCTATATATACTATATATACTTATTTTTATAATATACTTTATACATATATATATACCCCTATACTATATATATTAATATATATTATATTAATATATATATAATATAATATTTATATATATATATTATATTATATATATATATATATTATTATATTAATATATAGTTATAACTATATATATATATTTATATATTATTCTTGACTTTTTAATATTTTTGGGCTCACTAAGGCAAGTAGGAGTTGCCTACTCTGGCCTACCTCAAAAGCCCGCCACTGATATATATATATTAATAATTAATATATATATATATATATTATCTATATATCTATCTAATATTATATTATAATTATAAGTATTATAATTAATATATATATTATATATATATATAATATATATGTCTGTGATAGCTAGTAGATCCCTTGAACCTTTCAAAAATAATTGGATAATATTAAGTTGCCGATATTATCATATTATGATATAATATCATATATATAATCAGTATTATAATATATATATATATAGTATATTATAATATTTATATAGTATATATATATATATATATATATATATATAATTTAATATATAATATATATAGGGGATAAATAAAATATAATAATATAATATTTTTTATTTATTTATTATAGTATGATAATATATACGGGTGACTATAAATAATTAATATATTATTATTATATATAATTATCTATATACTATACAATAATATATCCCTATATTATACCTAACTATATATATATATATATATTATATATACCTATATACTATATATATTATACTATTAACTTTGTTGACAAATGTAAGAAGAATTTTCTTACTAAATTACTTTTTGTATCGATTTTTTTTAAGTCTATATTACGGTTTGTTAGGCTGAGCAAGTGAATATTAAGAATGTCCCTATTATGTAAAAATCCATTAATTTCCAAAAAATATTTCACGTAAGATTTCATACTTATATATATATATAATCATATATATAGTATATATATATTATATACTATATATATAATATATATACTAGTATATATATATATATATATATATATTATAATACTATTCAATAAATTTAAAGGTTCAATAGGTTTCCTTGTTCTGCAACGTGAATTCATCTAGGTTAGGTTCAATTGCTTTTGGCAACGTGAATCCATCTAGTAGCGCGTTTGCATTGCTTTGCAGAGCGTGTATCCGTCTAGGTTAGGTATGCATTGCTCCTGGCGCGTGAATCCGTCTAGATTAAGTTCTACTGAACCGCCCTTTAAGTTTAGGTTATGATAAAGTGTGGTTAGGTAGACGACAGATTTAAGTATATATTTTATATTATATATATATTATATGAATGAGTTATTTTATATATATATATATATATATAATATATTATTATATATGTATATATATATATATATATAGTATATATAATGGGAAAAATTCAATCTTTCGTCTGAGCTTGGATTTCGATATATCGAAATATATCGATATATCGAGTATTGATATATATTGAAACAATTCGATATATATAATTTAATAGTATATATATATATATATATATATGATTATTCATATATGTTATATATATATATATATTAGAGTATTATATATATATATAATAACTATATATCAGTGGCGGCTTTTGAGGGGTAGGCCCCAGAGAATAGAACAACGCCTACTTGCCTTAGTGAGCCCAAAAAATATGAAAAAGTCAAGAATATATATATATACCGTATATTATATATATATTATAATATAGTATATATAGTAATAGTATATGATCCGTATATACTCATATTATTACTATTTTATTCTACCCTACTTATACGTATATAAAATATATATAATATAAAGATTATATAATTTATTTATACCTATATAACTATAGGTGTAGTAGTAGGATTAGTTTCCGTTCGAACCGGCCTAGTCCTAAGATGAGCCGGCCATCATTTTCTTACTCGATTCCTTTTTACTAGTAATGGCGCATGGGTCGCCAATTTGTTATTCTCTGAGTTAAAAAAAACTGAGCGTCTTCTTCTTGCGCTACACGGCTAGGCAACTTTGGATTTGCCTGACGCTCAGTAGCAGTCATTTTTTTAAATAATCCTCATTTAAATTGCATTAGCATAATTAAGAATAATATTTATAAACATAATTATAATAAATTAACTAATTAATAATTTTATGCAAACTTGATCATCTCTTATACCGACTTATTTAATCATAATTTCATTTAAAATCATTTACAGACTCAACCAGAGTCTGAGATAAACGCGCTTGAGTCAAGAACTCTTCCTCGTACTTTTGTAGCTTGCTCGGCAGACCATAGCTTCCCTTTTTCATGTATTAATGGCAATGATTTTGTGCCTGGAGGTTGGAGTTATTAAGAAGTAAATAACGAGGCTTTTTCATATTACTTTACTTATGATAATTTATATTACTGATTTGTGTGTTTTTAATAAAACTGAGTGAGCTGTTAGTTTTATAAATAATGGGATATTGTTTAATCGTATTCGATTTAAGTTTCATTAAAATTACTAAATTTTTCTATCGACAGTGTGAGGCAGCGGCAATTATTGAAAATTCAAAAAACGCCTAAAGTGTGGCAATACAATGAGTGATTCATATATGAAAACCATTCATTCTCTTGCGTTTCATCTAAAAATATATTAATATATATATATACTCCATATAATAAATATATAATATATATATATATATATGTTATATATGAATAGTATATATATAATATAATATATAATAACGTAATTATATATGAAAATTTACTGAAGATATAATAATTATAATATATATATTTAATATATATATATTATTAATATATATATATATTAATCGGCTATAATTCAATCTTTCGTCTGAGTGAAATCGATATATTTGAAAACACTCGAGTGACAATATATTAAACAATAATATTAAAATTCATCGATATTTCGAGTATAATTACAAATAGTGAACGACATTCTTTTTTTTGCATTCGCCTTCTATACATATTATAGTGAAGATGTGAATTATTATTCCTACGTTTTATAAACTGAATTTTTAATAAGAACTTGTTCTCTATTGACCCAATTCTAACTTTACAAAGCGTTTTTACAGGATTTTTAATTGAATTTAAATAGATTACAGATTTCCCATAAATTTTCATAATTATCCTTAAACTTAAAGTTCAGTTGATAAAGAAACCGGTGCTCTTACTAAGACGATTGAAATCAGAGGTGTTAATTAAAATAATAATTTCAAAATTCGTAACGAAAATAGCTTTAATGTCTTTATATTTTTACAAATTATTAAATTTTTTTGGTTTCAATATATATATTCATATAATATATATAATAATATATATATATATTATTATATAATATATATATTAATTGATTATTATAATTAAATTAATTATATATATATATATATTATTAAAAATAATATTATATATATATATAAATTATGGTAAGAGTGTCATAAAGTATTGACCAACATGTAACTTAGAGCACACAGCGACAGCACCTACAGTAAAACAATTATATATTTGAAATCAGCGGAAATTCTAGAGGAGGGTTTTTATTTATACATTTAATTCGTCAGCAGATAATAATTTAATATATTATTCATTTATATATATTATATATTATACTGTATACTATTTGTAGAAGTAGTAGTACTTATGTATCACTACCTACGAGAACATCCTATTATATACTCAGGGATAATATATATTAACAATATATATATATAATATATTATTGTATATAGTATCACGCGCCCTATAGGAGGGCTCCTCGAGCAGAACGGGAGAACAGATGGTGGGAGTCGTTATTTCCATATCTACCCGGTAGGGGAGGGGCGGAAGGAACCCCGCGCAACACCCAAATACCAAAGAGCGACGGAACCCACTCCCGCGACACTCGCGCCAGATAGGAGCTAAGGGGTCAAAAGAGGGTTCTGGAGACCCTCCCCGGAGGGGGGAAATAAGTCCTACGCTGTTTCGGTTCCCCGGAAGCCGGAGACTTACGACTTGCCAATCGGGGCGGTCTTAATATAACCCTTCAGGTATCATTCATTAGTTTTAAAAAAAAAATTTAAAATAATACTATTATATATATATTATATATATATATATATAATATATTATACTATATACAAATATAATACTATATATATATATTTATATAATATATATATATTATATATATATTATAATATATTTATAATATCTAAATGGTACAATCAAACACCTCCATCTACATTAAAGTAAATATTCGCGTGAGCAGTTCCAATTATATATTTTCATTATATATAATTATTATTAATAATATTATATATAATATATTATGAATACATTACGGGTATAGATATTATATAGATCGATATAGTAGATTGTTAGATATATTCGTACTAACTTAGATCTTTAACTTCGGACGACGTGTAGGTCGCAGGGTTTGTTCCCGCAATCGGATGGTGATGCGGCCGGTAGCTGATATACGATGCAATAAAGATCATCATCGTTCTTCACGAAAGAGTGGAACGGGCCAGGCCGGCCACGACACGAGGCCGCTAAGTACAGAACGATAAACAAATGTATTTATTGGGAAATTGGGGCGGATATTCTAGGAGGGGGTTTTGATGTCATTCGATATTATAAATATTATTATTATAATTATTAGTATAGTTAATATTATATATATATAATAGTATAGTATACTAAGTTAATATATATATATATTATTAATAATATATTTTTATAAATATTGTTTTATTTTTTTGTTTTTAAAACTAAATGTGTAGATACTAAGGGGTAGGACCCGCCCGATGGCAGGAGGTCGGGGGGGTCTTCTCCGGCCTTCCGGGGGAACGAGACAGGGTAGGGACTATTTCCCCCCCTCCCCGGGCGGGAGGGGTCGCTCCGCAGAAAAGAAATGTAAAGAGTCCTGATAGGTCCGCGGGGGGTTCCTCCGGCTCTTTTGGTTATTTTGGGTGTTGGGCCGGGGGGGGGTTCCCTCGCCTCCACGGGGGGGTTATGGGAACGACCTTCCCCATCCTGTTCCCGTGCTTTGCTTTCTGGAGCCCCCTTAGGGGCCGTGGAATATATATTAATATATATTAGTATATTATTATAATATTAATATTTATATATATATAAATTTATATATATTATAATTATAATATATCATATAATTTATATATTATATACTATATATATAGTTAAATAATAATTATTTCCCGACGGAATTAATGAAAATAAAAACCCTTCCTTAGAATTTTCCGCTTGCATTCCACTATATATATTTGTAACTGGTAGGGGTGCTCTGCCCGTTGTTTTCTCTAGTTATGTTGTCAGTCTTAGAACAACTCTTACATATTATTATTATATATATATTAATATATATTATTAATAATATAAATATAATATTATAGTGCATATTATATTATATATATATATAATATTATATATATATTATTTTATTATTGGATTTAACCAAAAAATTGTCTAATAATTGTTAAAATATACATAGAACCCATTAAAGGTCTTCGTACGGAATTTTTGAATTATTTACCTAACACCTCTGATTTCAATCGTCTTAGTAAGAGCACCGGGTTCTTTTCCAAACGAACTAAAGTCTTTTAAGGAAGATTTATTGACATTTTGGGAAATTTTTTACTTTTTTTAATTCAATTATCCTGGTAAAACGGCTTTGTGTAGGTTCGATTTAATTATTTTAATATGGTCAAACAGTTTTATAATAAAATTCAGTTTTTAAAAACTTGGGAAGGGGAAAAAAATCACATTCCTTTCACTTATATACAAGGATTATAAATAGCAAGCGGAAGCTGCCGAAAATAACAAAGGATGTCGTCTTTGAATTTTTTCGGAAATATGATTGATTTTTCAATTATTTTTGAAATATATCGGGAATTATATTTTCAGAAAAGTATTTTCGACTTCAAAGACTATATAACTGAAAAGGTTTATAATATATTATACTATTATTATTTATTATATATATAAATATTTATATATATATTATATATTATTATATATATATATAATATATTTTATAATATTAGTTATATAATATATTATATATCTATATGTATATATTTTTATATATAATATATTTTTTTTTAGCGAACAATGCGCCGCCCAAGAGGAATGAAATGGGGTTTCCATATAATTTGGTTTGCAACAATTTGTTATTGTCCCCACGAAAGATATTCTTTAACTTTTGGGAGTTCAATAGGCTCACACTCGGAAAAAAGAGAATTACGTTATTTTTTAATGACTTAAATATATAATGGATACAATATCCCCGTATTTTATAAAACTAACAGCTCAATTTTATTAAAACACAAAAAAATCACGATAAAATAATTGAATATTATAAATAATTGAAGCGTAATTGATTTTTTTTTAACCTCGGCACTCAACACAAATCATTCCCATTTAATAACATGAAAGGGAGCTACTGGGGGGTGCTGCCGAGGCAGCTATACAAAAGGTAGCCCGATGGAAGGAGGGTCGCCGTGACTCAAGACCGGGCGTTTCCGTCACCCCTGGGTTTGAGGTTCAATGGGGATTTTTTTAAAATGGAAAATGAAAATATGAATTTAAATAGTTCGGTTATAAAAGAGATGGATCCAAGGTTTATTGCGCATAAAATTTATCTAATTAGTTGTAATTTATTATTAATTTATGTTATTATATATTTATTATTTTCTTGCTACATGCAATTTAATGAGGTTTATTAAAAAGAATGACTGGCTACTGAGTCGTCAATCAATCCAACGTTTGCTTGAGGCCCCTTAGAGGGAAATTACGAACTAGTTTTTTACTTCAGAAGGAACAGGTAACAATTGCACGATCGGCTTACTATTTAAAAAAGGAATCGAGGTAAAAATTGGATGCCCGGCCATTTTAAAGGCCTTAGCCCTCGAACCGAAATCCATTATATATATATATATTATATATTATATAATATTAATATATATATATATATAATATAATAAATAATATATAATATATTATATATATTATCTATAGTATATTTATTATATATTTACTATAATAAATTATATATATATTATATATTATATTTTTGTTATTTTACTTTTTAATGTTTTTTGGGCTCACTAAGGCAAATAGGCGTTGCCTACTCTGCCTACCCTCCTTTGCCTACCCCAAAAGCCGGCCACTGATATATTTTATATTATTATATAGATTATTTTATATATATATAATTAATATATATATTATATATTATATTTATAATTAATTTATATATATAATTAATATATCGAATATTACCTTCTTGCAAGTAATATTACAGACGTTACTTTCCGGGATATATCGACCTCCAAGCTTTCAGAACGAGGATTGAATTTATTTACCATTTATTATATATATATAATATAATTAATTATATAATATATATATATATGTTATTATATAATAATAATAATTATTATTATATTTATATAATATATTATTATATATATTTACTCTGTGGTCTAACCTACACTTTTATCATAACGCTTAACTTTAAGGGGGGGGGTTTCACAGTTAGAACTTTATCTAGACGGGATTCACGCCTGCCAGAAGCAATGGCAACCTAACTAGAACGGATCACCGTTGGCGAAAAGGCCATTGCCAACCTAGGAGAATGGGATTTTCCACGGTATTTTTGCCAAAGGCAATGGGCAACCTAACTAGAATGGAAATTTCCACCCGTTGCCCAGAACAAGGGAATCTCAAGGTTAGACTCCTTGGCATATATTATATTATATATAATATATATAATTATATATATAATACTATTATATATATTTATATACTATAATATATATTAAATTATATATTTATATTATATAATATAGTAAAGGTTATGAAAATCTAATACGTGGGAAATTATTTTGAAAAAAATTATTCGTTTTTACATTAATAGGACATTTTATATTCACTTTGCCATCACTAAACCAAATCCCGTATTATAGACCTAAAAAAATCGATTACCCAAAAAAGTTATATTTAAAGTAAGAACAATTCTTTTCTACATTTTTTGGGGTCAACAAAGTTTTAAAATATATAATAAATTATATATTAATTATATTATATATTAGTATATATATATATATATTATATATAATATATATATATATATATTTATATTTATTATTATATATATTATATAATATATATTATATATATTTAATAATAATAGATATAAAATTATTATTGATATATATAATTTATATATATATATATAATATATATAATTATATGATATATGTATTTAATTATATTATTATAATAAGTAATAATTATTCTATAATTATATATTATTATAGTATTATTTTAATATCGGGCTACTTTCATATATATGTTATTGGGCAATCAGCCTATATTATTGACTCAGGGGTGGTACGATTAGTATAATTATATATAGTATATAATTATATATATATTGTATATTTATTAATATTTGATATATTAATATTTATATTATATATATATATGATCAGTGGGGCGGGCTTGTTTTGGGGGGTTAGGGGCAAGACAGAGTAGGCAACGCCTACTTGCCTTAGGGAGCCCAAAAAATATTAAAAAGTCAGATATTATATAATTATATATATATATATAATTATTATAATTATTATATATTTTATATATTATAATTATATATAAATATTTATTATAATACTAATAATATATATATATGTATATATATTAGGGGGTATATAATATATTTATATATATATAATATAAATATATAATTATATAAGTATATTATATATAATATATTATTTATATTATATATTATATATTTATGTAATAATAGATGGATTTCGTTCCGAAGTTCTACTTTAGAATGCCCGGGCCCATCATAATTTCTTACTCCGGATTCCTTTTTGTTAATAGGGTAGCGGGATCGGGTGCCGCCATTTGTTAATTTTCTCCCGGGGTCAAAAAATAGTTCCTTATCTCTTAGGGCCTAAAGGCACTTTTGGGATTGTTGCCCTGGACGAAGTCAGTTATAGTTCATTTTTTTTTTTAAATAATCTATTTTTTTTATCTTCCCATTAGCAAGAAAATAATATAATATTATTATAAATAATTTATAATAATTTAACTAATTAATATTTATTTTATGCCCTAACTTGGAATCATCTCTTATATCTGGGCTTATTTTGGGGAATTCATACATAAAGTTTCATTTGATACTTTTGGACTTTCAAATGGTTAGAGTTTCCGGTGAAAAACAACCGTTTTGCCTCAATTCCGGCGTAAGAATTAGTAGAGTTGCCTTCTGGCCTAGATCAGTCGCCCCAATAATCTTTTTTTCGGTTTAATTAAATATATTAGATTGTGCCGGTGGCCCCAGTTCCTATTTGAATGAATACTTCCAGGTTTTCATAAAAGGCAGCTCTATTTCATCTATTTTTATTGTTGTACACTAATTCTAAAATATCATTGTCAATTATTTTAATCTGTGACATTTCATAGTTAATAGTTTCTAGATTAATTTGGAAAATAGTAGCCTGGAGATTTTGTTAGCTTTCTATTTTTTAAAATTTTTAATTGTATTTGTTATCTTATGTTTATTTATAGCTCTTTTTCTTTTTAGTAAGCCAATTGTAATTTTACATTGCTCTAAGAGGATGCTACGCGTAGGGGTTCTTAAAGTTTGAGGGTAGCAATCATTAAATTTTTGATTTTTAGGTTTTAACACTTTCTACTAAAGAATTGAATGTTCCTTCGAATTGTCTGTGCATTTTAAATATTTTAAAATATTTTATTCATGATATTCAGGGGGATGGGTACGGGGGGGGGGTTAATATTGGCAAGTCATAAAAGAAAAATCGCGATAACCATTTTATTATTCGTGCGATCAGCAGGAAACTTTCGGAGCTAGCATAGTTGAGAAAGATAAATATTTTTGTATAAATAAATTTTTTGTACGCAGAAAGAATTTGCCGCTGGGTATGGGAAAAATATCAAATTTTTCAAAAGTTTCCCCATAAGCCCTTGAGCTTACAAAACATTTATCTAAACAATAAATGTGAACCTTGCATAGTAGTTTATGATCTGAAAATTTTGTATTGATCGAACGAATAATAAAAAAAATATCATGATTTAGTTATTTATGATTTGATAAAAAAAAAATAGTATTGGAAGCATGTAACTTTTTTAATATTTTCCCGATTTCAGTGAAATGTTTAAAGCTTGTGTAGCTCTACAAGCTACACATATTTTATTTAGATACTTTTTTGTATGCCCAACAGTTTTGTTGCTGATCAAGAGAAAACTTTGAAATGTTTCTCACGAAAAGAGACAAATCTATTAGGAATAGAAACACTTTATCTAAGCAAAAAATGTGTATCCTCCCAATTATATATGCTCTAAAAGTTTTAAAGTGATCGTATGAAAAATAATTTTTTTTTTATGATTTTTCATTTTTGAGTTGGCAAAAAATATTTTTTTAATGATTGGTGTCATGCAACATTTTTTTATTCATTCATAAGAATCAAATTTTTATAGCTTTAATAACTCGACGAGATACACATATTTTATTTAGATAAATTTTTTGTATGCCCAACGGTTTGCCGCTGGTCGCAGGAAAACTTTTGAAAATTTAGAGATTTTTCAGAAAAAGCGGCAAAACCATTAGGTATTGGTCGAAGCAAAATATAGACCTTAAACAGAATTTGTGCACATTTCTCCAAATTACTACATGCTTCATCATCAAAAATTTGGTAATAATCTGATACGTAATAAAAAAGTTACTCCGAATTTTCATTTTTTAGTTGACAAAAAAGTTAAAAATGAAAATTCAAATAATCTAATGTGGTGGCCATATAAACTTTTTTATTAACCTCATTCGATTAAACACAAATGTTTTTAAAAGATTGATTAAGAATATGTTGACCCGTGTTAACCAGACATATTTTTTCATTTATAAAATTTGTTTTTACCCGACATATATTATTCGTCGCCACTGCTAAACATTTCAAATTTGCTTGATCTTTTACCAATGAAAATATATTACTTTTCTGAATGAGCTGCTATTTCGGGTACGTAACAAGCAATAAAACTCCAACACACTATTTTATATCTTTTTTTTTGTTTTAAATTTTATATACATTGCACTACATTTTGATAATAACTTTTGGTACATTTCGGAAAAACATTTTAATTTTGGAGAGAAAAAAAAGTTGAGATTTTGCAAAAGAACAAAAAAAAAAAAAAAAAAAAAAAAAAAAAAAAAAAAAAAAACAAAGAGAAAAAATTATCTATTGCTGCTATTTTGAGTTTTTTTTTTATAAAACATGTGTATTGGAAGAAATTTAGTGAAATCTGGTTGAAAAAAGTCTTGATACGTTTACCGAAACCAGTCTAACACCTCTGCTGATTAAAAATGCTGTTCATGAACATTTGGAAGAAATTACACAAAATCTAAACACTATTTTGCAAGTGTCATCGAAACAAATATTGTAGAACAATCTTTTCTCTTTTGAATAGTGAATATAATTTATATATAAAAATTTATATTGATGTTTCAACCCGTAACCTCTCCTTAGAGGAGCAAGAACTCGAGATTCTTCTTCTTTAAAGATATTTTCATTTTATTACAGATTAATAAATAAAAAACCTAATTTAATTAAATATATATTTAATATTATCTAAGCCTACTACAATTATATCCAAACCCAAATTAATAATGATAATAGCCGGGCAGAATTCAAGCACTAATAGTGGTAATAGTTAAGCAGAACTCCTTCGCAACAATGGTAATAGTAGGGCATAACCCCGGCACTAATAGTGGTAAAGATTGAACAGAACGCCCACGAAACAATTGTTAATAGTAGTGCCGAATTCCGGAAGTAAAAATGGTAATAGTTGAGCAGAGCGCCGTCACTAATGGCAATAGCTGTGCAGAGTTCAGACAAAAATAAAGTTCACAAAATTATTTACAAATATGTTAAACTATCTTTAGGCATAATCTAAAAATTAAGAAAACATTTACTTAAAAGATTCAAAGTTAGGACTCAGTAATTATAGGCCCGTGGGCGCGGCTTAAAGCTAAGGTTAATTTCATAAATTTGAGAACGCATCTAAGTTTTTGTAAAACTAGTTTTTATAAAAATAATAGGCCAAGACTTTATTCTAATAAGCGTAATTTAAATATTTCAGCGTAGGCCTAACTTTCAAGCCTAGCTTTGAACGCAGGAAATCAGTCTCGTGTGATAATATTTTTTTGGAAATATAACATAATTTCAAATAGAAATTTATTCTATCAACAAAATTATTTAATAACGAAAAATAAAATATAACTTACCCAAATGATGCAGACGAAAATCAAAAAGAAGTAACTTACCTGGATATACTTTATGGGTCTATAATTCCTCTGAAACAACCGGTGCTCATTCAAATGGTTGGAAGAAAAAAGGTTTCTTCCAAAAATTATTATTTGGGGAATCACGACATTAAAGTTCTTAATATTATTACAATAAATACTAATAATCAATACAATTGATCAAAATTACAAATATTATTCAACATAAAGGCTACTTCCAATATGGCACTGATCCAAATTGAATCAAAATTCAAC
>JABUQX010089836.1:2500-10000 GCA_015478945.1 Trachelipus rathkii
TATATATTATATATATATAATAAAATATTTAATATATATATATATATATATATATATATATATGTTTATTATGTTTTAAATGTTAGTTTTGGTTAAATCGTTAAAAGCCTTTATAATATTAAAGTTAGGATATATATCTCATAATTTTTTAGACTTTTTGTGTGATATGGCAATGTAGTTTAAAAGTTTTTTAACTCAATTTCATTTACATATTCTGTATTAGCGTTTTTTAAAGCTAGATTTTCAAAGTTTATTTAGTTGTTAGGAGTAGTTCTTTTGGATATAAACTTTAAAGCGTTGTTTATCAAAATAATTTAGTAATTGTGTATGGTAGGTATATAGGCTATTCATATTATTATATATTATTATAGTTAAAATATTAGTTATGACTTAATATTCATACATACAAAAAAAAATATTAAAATAATTTTTTTACCTTTTTGTATGAATCAGTTCTTTTAAATAAATTTATTTCATTAAATGTCTCATTATTACTTTTAATGAATTATAACTATTTTTATTTTTCTAACTAACTTTTAAAAATATGGGTCTCCGGCTGAGAAAGCCGGAGCCGAGATCTTAAAAAGGCCGGAGCGAGATCCGGTGTATCCTAATATTATATATTATATATATATAATATATATATAATATAGTATAATATATATATATATATATAATATATATATAGTAATATATATTTATATAATTTATAATAATAATAATATATATATATATATATATTATATATATATAATACTATATATTATATATATTATATATATTATATAAATTATAATATAACAAAAGTTAATCGCGAATAACCATTATTGATAAAAGATTTTATTGGATAGCAGATATAACCGAAACGATTACGGATAGAATTATCGCATATAGTTATCGGTATTTTGGAACAGAGATTATCGGATACGATTATCGTAAAAGATTTTATCGGATAACAGATAACCTGAAACCGTTATCTACAAAAAATATACACCTATATATACTTATATATATATATATTATATTTATATATAATTATATATATATATATATATATATAGTATATATATATATTATATAGCTATATATATATCTATATATATTTATATACGTATATTTATATATATATATATATATAATATATATTATTATATATATAATTATTATACTATATGATTATATATATATATAATAATATATCTATATATTATTATATATAATAATATAATATAATATATATATATATATATATATTATAATTAGGAGGGTTGTTAGTAAGATAGGAAGGAATCAATTAGGAGAAACTAAAGTTTAAGTTAAGAATAATTATTAATTCAAGTTAACTTGTATAATTTATAAATTTTATGAACTTAACTTTAGATTCTCCTAATTTAATATTTCTCTCTTACCAAAATGCTCTAATTGTAGAATATTGCACTGCGATTTATGTTTAAACTCCATATATATTGATATATATATATATTATATAGTATATATATATTATATTATATATATATTATCAGCCTAAGCTTCGACGGGACGCTGACGGGACCTCACTATGAATATCGTCTAGGTAGGGTTTCATCCCTTGCCCAGGTGGGAAAAACCATATCTCTCACAACACCGTCTTCACTGTATTATGTACTTTCTTTCGCTCTGCAAACTCACATTCTCTCTCCAGGCATTCCTTACTGACTCAAAACACTTTTTTTTCTGTCTTCCAGCCTGTCGATTTCCAACACACTCGCATTATAACATCCGCTTACCAACCAATCTATCATTCATGCCTTTCCACAGTGACAAACACTGCAAATACTTTTCATTTATTTTCACATATACACCTTCTTCAACACTGCACACCTCTTAAAGACGTCTATTCTCATTTTATATCATTCCTTTCGACATTAACACGCCCTGAGATTGTCATCTGAAACATTGAACTTTATATTATATAGCCTTTTATTCCAGGCATAGTCTATACTATAAACCCAACAATTAACACATAGTACAAAACTATACTTATCTCTCTATTGATAAGACCAACTACGACACTCAAGATATAAGATTACTTATAACATCCCACCCAAAGATTTATTGCACAGCATTCTCCTGCCTTCAACAAAATTTACCTACTTACAAATCATCGATAATCCGTATCATTTTTCACCACACATATATCTAAATATCTCTAATTAGACACTCTAGTTCCAAGCTGCTCTCCTAACATAACTTACACTGCGGACTTGTCCTCCTCAAACCATAACTTACATTACATTATCACTACGTTTCCAAGTTTATTTCAAACCCTCCTTTACAACCCTGCGAATTCTCTACCAATCCTCTAAACTCTCTTCAGATTGCCACAACAAAACCATCATTCTCATTTATAACGTCAACGGGACCTCCAAATCACCTCATCTCTCCATTATCTACTAACATTTCCTGCCACCCAGATTAGATTAGATTAGATTAGATTGTTTAGGCGTGGTGGTTCTTCATTGAGGCCCCTGTCATGCGACACTTGGAAGTCTTTTGTGACATGTGCCTTGTCTGATATTTAAAACTCCGTGGTTCTTCCGATTTTTCCGCAGGAAATTTCAGGACGTCTTCCAGGAACGAAGCTTTTTGTAGTAACGTGGTTCAGTACAATCCTCTGCAATTACCAGTATCGTTTGCCAACTTAAAGGCTTCGCAATTACATAATATGTGTTCTGCGTTTCTGCTTCGCGGCAGTAGCGGCATGTATCACATTCATCTTTTTCCGCATTTTCTTTTGAGGTGAATTCTGCTGGTCCATGTCCAGTAACTATTCCAGTCGTTAATTCAAATCAGTTTTACTCCGAGCAAGCACTTCTGTTGCTTCTCGAGAATGTATCAAATCAGATTTATCCCTTTGGCTGCGCCAGCTGTAGTCCGAGCGTTTTGACCGGCTCGTGACGGTAGAATACGCCACTTTACTTTATCTCCGCTGTGTCAAGTGCTGGGTCAGGTTTTGTATTTATTTTGCTTCGCGTGTATGTATATTATATATATATTGTATATATATATATATATATATAGTATAATATATATTATTATATAGTTATATTTATATATAGTATATATATATTATTATTATATATTTATTTTTAGTATTATACTTGTATAATAATTTGTAAAATAAATCCGCTTCTCGATGGAATGTAAAATGTTTTCCTATTCCTTCGTTTATATTATATTATATATGTATATATATATAGTATATATATATTATATATTATATATTATATAGATATATATGTATATTTATATATTATATATATTATATCTTATATATATATATATATATATTTTATATAATAAAGATAGAGTAGACATGTATGAATAAATCTTGTCTGTGAAGTAGGAATGCAAGAGTGCGAAGCCAAGTATAAAGATGAAGAATATTTTGTAACATTAGGGGTTGGGTAAGGGAATGGGTAAGGGAAGGAATGGATAAGAATTGATGGGGGCTCTCAAGTATAGAAAGAAAGTCATTGGATGGGGATATAGGGATACAATTGATAAAAATCCACATCTAGCATCTAGAAATATAAGCCAAATTTTCAATTAAAACGATTTGAAAATTACATGTGAGGCTTGTTCAATACTAACTAGTATTCGAAGGCGAGGCAGGATTTGATATTGTGCTCAATACAGGTCTTATTGAAAAGTCACAAGATAAATGTAGTATAAAGTAATTGAAAGAAGACCAAAGAGTTTTTATAGGCTGAACTGTCGTATAGAATCTGAATAGATTTTGACGATCCATGGTCGCATCAGTCCTTTTAATCACAATTTAGCGTGCGACAACGTTGATCGTCTCAGCAGCGAAAGGGTTGCGTCTGAGACAGGGATGCTTGGATCCAGTAATTGGTCATTAGCTCTGTGTTCCCATTGTCCTCAGAAATTTTTAATGTGGCTTAAATCCACAGAAGGTTTCGGACGCTTGTAGGCGGTTCTGGTCCTTCCTTAGCGAGCTGATCAGCTCCTATTGCCTGGTACCCTTGAGTGCCCCGGATCCACATCAGATTGACTCTGGTTTGTGTTGAGTCCAGTTGCTGTAGGGTAACGTTTTATCATTTTCTCTCAATACTCATGTTTAGGTCAGTTACATGCAGGATGCTCAGAGCCTGATATGCCGCGGACTATCAGTTGCCACAGAGATCTTTGCCCCTCGCATCCCTTTTTCTATGTTTATTCTGGCACAAGCCATTATAGCGTAAATCTCCGCTTTTGAAAGATGTTGGGAAGACCCAGGGCTTATACGCGTCCTGGCAATTGGGTCCATCTAGTGCCGCGCCTTCACCATCTATCACTGATCCATCATTGTACTTACATAATGTGTTTGATTTTCAAGTTTAGGACCTTCTCATTAATCCAAGTTGAACGAATTTGTAAGAAAGGATTTTTATACTTCTTCTTTCCAAGAGCTTTTTTGTTTGGCATTAGGTCCGGAGTCTACAATGCCAATTGCATCTCTGTATGATTTCTCAAATTCGAAGGTGTTCGAGGTCCAGTTTTTAGTTTAATTTGGACAATTGAATGACATCCGTGGTTGCACATGACATTGCCTCGTTCTTCTGATGTTAGCATATATAGGAGGAGGAGGGCCTAATCAGAGCTTCCTCATAGCTTGCATAGGGCATGTTCATTTGTCCTGTGATCGCTAGGCATCAAGCTTTGCAATCTGTTGCAAGTTTATTTGTGGCAGTCTTTGTTCAACTATCGCTCACCGAGAACAAGTGAGATGAGTGATTAATAGGTCTGAACTACAAGTTTAGTGTTAACAATTGGTCATTTTGGTTTCAGACCATGTTTTTGCCAGGCATCTTCCGGCATGTCATAGGCATGTAACCTTTTGTCCACTACCCTTTTTTAAGATGTGATTCTCATCGTAGTTTTTGATCTATTGGATTACTGCAGATTATTTTCCTCGTGAGGGTTAATGTGACATCACCGAATTCTGGAGCCGTTATTGTAGCTCTCTTCTGGTGAAGGCATATTCTTGTTTTGCTTTGGATTGATGTTTAGGTTTCCTTTCAAGCACCAACATTGTAGGTGATATTGAGGCATGGTTGCAGTAGTTCCATTAAGACCCTATGTGCTTGCTCTAATTAATATCAACAAGAGTCATCGCATATCTTGCACCTCGAATCCGGATTCACTGAGTTTGGTGAGGAGACTATCAACCACCATGGTCCATAAAAGGGGTGAAAGTACCCCTCCTTGGGGGCATCCCCTCCCAGATGTCACAGTGATCATCTCCCCTCCCAGTTCAGCCGTAATACGTCTTGTCCCCAACATTGCTTTTATCCAGGCAATCGTTGAGGGTCCGACGCCCTTGGAGGCGGCGGCATCCTCCATGGTCACATGCATGGTGCTATCAAAAGCACCCTGCACATCCAGGAAAGCACAAACCGCCACCTCCTTGTGATCTAGCGTCCTTCTATCTTGGATACCAAGCTATCTAGTGCGCCAACTGTTGATCTACCGGACTGGTAGGCCCATTGATTAGGATGGATTTTCTTTTCTATTGAATTTTCCACCCTTATGTGGTAGTCTAGCACCTTTTCCATTGTTTTCAAAAGAAATGATGTAAGACTTATAGGTCGATTGGATCTGGGGTTAGACGTGGACCGTCTTCCCGTCTTGGGGATAAAAACCACCCTTACTTTCCTCCACAGCTGGGGAATGTATCCCAGGGCATAGCTTGCCCTAAACACTCTCACCAGCAGCGGAAGCAGACTCTCCATTCCCTGTTGAAGCAAGGCTGGGAATATACCATCCCCTCCAGGAGATTTATATGGGCCGAAGAATTTAATTGCCATTCTACCCTAGTCGGGAGTAAGACCTTCCAGACAGATTACCGTCCATGCTATTGGGTCATTCTATCATCCATACTATCACTTCCTCCCCGTCGTTCAACTATTATCATTGTGCGGAAAGTGGAGTGTTTTATAATTTCCACTAAGGTTTGCCCTGTGTCATTGTTAATGCCGTCCTTTCTTTAAGAGAAGGCTCGCGCATTGATTGGTCTTTGAGAGCACTTTTGTGTAGACGCGCAGTTGTAGATTGGCTCTCATGCTTGTCAATAGAGTCTTCCCATGGATCTTCTTGGATTTCTAAGTTCCTTGTTATACAGCGGTTAGGGAGTTTTGTTAATGCTTCCGCAAATTTTTATCCGCTTTAGCTTTATTGAAGATGTTTTCTGGTTTTAGATTTAGAGTGGTTATTCTTTGATCCAGAGGGACGCTTCCTAGTTATCCTCTTTTTTATCAGGGACAACTTATTTTATATGAAATCTTGTATACATTGAATTGCAGTTGGCGTAGTGGATCATCGAGGTCCTGCAATCAACGTTCCCCATATCCTCCCACGGCTTTTTAAGAGTCTCTTTTATAACAAGTTCCAGTTTGTTAGTTAGTCATTCTCGCTACTCCTCTACGTTTCTCGTAAGTATTCGTTTCGACGCTGATGTGGTCATGGTCGAATAGATACTTCATCAGACACATACCGTTCTCGAGAAT
This sequence comes from Trachelipus rathkii, assembly GCA_015478945.1. Classification (NCBI taxonomy): domain Eukaryota; kingdom Metazoa; phylum Arthropoda; class Malacostraca; order Isopoda; family Trachelipodidae; genus Trachelipus; species Trachelipus rathkii. Next base: position 9,049 of record JABUQX010089836.1, read on the forward strand.
TTGCTATACATATAGTGGTCATTTATTAGGTTAGGTCTATGACTTTATCTGGATGTGATGAATGTGGGCTTACTGCCCTCATTCACCACATCAATACCATATTGAGTTAAGAATTCTAAAATACACTCACCTCTGTTGTTGATGTCCTTGCTGCCCCACAGGGTGTGATGGGCATTTGCATTGCATCCCAAAATCAGTCCCTTGCAGGTCCGCTGACAGTATTGCGCAAGCCTGGGAATTTCTTCCGGAGGTGCTTCATTCGAGTCCCCGCAAAAGTATGCCGAGGCAATTACTACCTCTTGCACACCCAGCGAGGTTGGCACCTCTACTAGGGCTGCTATTAGGTCCCTTGTGGTGAACTCTGGAATGGACAGGGCATTGACCCCACCACCGATGACCACCGCCGCACGAGGCGCGCCATGGTCCCGACAGTAGAGCAGCTTACCCATTCCACTTGGTATTCCTTTGATTGTTCCTTCTCTCACCCATGGCTCCTGTATGAGGGCTATCTGCAGCCTCTCGCATACAAAGGTCCGGACGAGAGCATCAGTTGCTGCCTTTGCGTGGTGCAAGTTAATTTGAAGGCAGCTCAAGTTGTTTTTGTTATCCATTATGCAGATTTGGATTTGGGGTTCTGACTTGATCCCCTTGCCAAGGCTGATTTTGTTTGCCCTTCTTTCCCACTCTCTGCAGTTTGATTTTTCTTCTTTGTCTGTGAACCAAGAGCCAAGGTTTTTCCCTTTTCCTTCGGAGTGTAGTTCTCAGGTGAGGCCGTTTCGCCAGAGGTGGGGAGCCTACTCCCCCCCTCGGGTTTCCCGCTCCTCTTCCTGAGTCCAACAGTACCAAATTTATAGCTGAGCAGATGGTTTTGGGCTCTTAGCTTAGTTTCAGAGTGCTGGTCCAGAGAAAGGACGAGGTGCACAGAATCGCCCCTCTCTTCCCTTTTCAAGAC
>JABUQX010089836.1:17500-19030 GCA_015478945.1 Trachelipus rathkii
GGAGCTGAAGCCGGATCCTGGTTATAGATTTTTTAAAGAAATAAATGTTTCTTAGATGAAAATTTTAAATGCAGAAGACTTGCTGAACATATAAACATAAGCCCCAACACCGTGCATGGAATCCTAATGGGGATCGGAGTCAGAGCCGGTTGGATAGTCGGAAGTCGGAGCCGGAATCAGAGCCGGAAGTAGATGATTTTTTTCGAAACAATATTTTTTTGGTGAAAATGTATTGAATAAAAGGCGTCTGACATCTTTTATCAATATAGTGCAGAACTTAGTCAGATGCCGAGCCGAGCAGAAGATTCGGGTTTTAGTCGGGTGAGGTCGGGCTTTGGTATGGTGGTAGCGGCCGCCGGCAGAGGAGCTTTGGAAGAGGCCCTGGTAAAGCCCGAGCCGGACCCCGAGCCCGAGCCGGAGCCAGAAGCAGACGCGGACTTGAACAAATTTTTTCAACGGAAATAATTTTTTTTAAGATGAAAAAATTTTTTATTTTGTTTGCTCAGAATCAGACATGGCTGAAACAATCTTCATAATATGTGCAAGACCCTTAGTCGTATTCGACCCGAGTCGGATCCGGAGTCGGCAGTCAAGCCGGAGTCAGAGGCCGGTGCCAGAGTTGATTATTTTCTAAAAATATTTAGTTCATTTTTTTATTGCCAGAAGAAGTGCTAAACAATTTTCAAATAGTGCATAAACCATAGTCGGAGTCGGATCCGGAAGCGCGGAGCGTCGAGCCTGGATATGATATTTTTCCAAAATAATATTGAAAAGTGTAAAATTTATTGTAAAAATTATTTTAAGTGCAAAAATTATTGGATATGGGTAATGGTCCCGGAGCTCCGGATCCCTGGGTATCAAATGTTTGTTTTTTCAAGAGAAGTGATTTTTCCCGTGAAACTTTATAGTCAGACAGACTCGCTGATACAAATCTTCCAATGTGCAAGAATCCGTAGTCGGATCCTGAAATTCGGGCAATTGCGAGGGAGTCGGAAAGACGGAGTCGCGCAAGCGAGCCGGGTAGTGGAAGCCGGAGTATGATTCTTTATGAAAATTTTTTTTTAATTTTAAACAAAATTTGGAAAAGGTATCTAACGAATTTTATTAAATAGTGCGGAATCTAGTCAGGATCCGAAGCCGAAGCGTAACCGAAGCAGGAAGCGACTGTGAGAACCGCGAAGCGAGTGACACGGAAGTCGGGGGAGCCGAGCCCGGAGCCGGAGCCGGGAGCCGGAGCTGAGAAGCCGGAATCAGTTACTAATTACCATTTTTAAAGGAAAATATTTTTAAGATGAAAAATTTATTGTTCCAAGACATTGCTGAAATTTTTAAAAAATGTGAGTAGTAGGAGGCATATTGGACAGGCCGGTGGGGGGCAAACATTTGCCCCACGGATGAATCTTTTACCTTCCGTTGACCTTTTTTTGAGCCCAATTTTTTTACCTTTGTTGACTTTTCTTGACCGGACTTTCTTGACTCGAATTTTTACGCGTACTTGACGTGTTTTGGGCCTCTTGTGACTTTGGGACT
>JABUQX010089837.1:0-7500 GCA_015478945.1 Trachelipus rathkii
TAACATTTAAAATAACTAATTTTACTAGAACTCACTAAACTTAAAAAGTTAGCGTAAAACCGATAACCAGTTTTGGGATTTTTTTGATCATCAAATTGATTTTCAGGCTCAACCGACGCTGTGCTTCAAAATCTTTAATGGTGCTGTGAAATTTTTGTGTTTGGTTATTCTGTGCATTATTTTGGCATTATTATATATAGTGAAAGTGTATATTATGATTTATTGATTGTACTCGTGCTATTTGTGATTTACGTCGTAACTTTTAAGGTTAGCTAGTTATTAATTTTATTAGTCTTTATAAGGTGTAAATAGCTTATAAAGCTCTTAGCGCAGGCTTTTGGGCTTTGAGATTCCCCATTGTTGTTTTTCCTCTTAAGAGTTAATTTAGACCTTTTTATGTTTATTGTTTGTCAGCTAAACTGCTTTCGGAATTATAGTTTAGATGAAATCATCCTGGATTTAGGTAAAACATTGTTTTGTTAAAGCACATTAAATATGCCTAAGCAGTTTATAAGTAGCCTAACCTCATGAGGGACGCCAATTTTTACGCAAGCTAACAGGGCTAAGTGAAGTGGAGGCTTCCAAGCCGTTTTCTATTGGTAAAAAATCTCTCAAATTTAGATGTGTACCATTTTTGTGAATACTTTTTTTTTCTTTTTTTACTTTTCTAAGAGTATCTTTTTATTTGCACAATAGGAGGGTAATTATGTTTCAGTCTTCTAGACAGGTATTTTTTATCAATGAACTTGAGAAACTTGAAATGGTTTTTAATCTATGCTAAAAAAAAAAGAATTATTTAAATTAGGGGGCCCTGCCTCTGATTTTCACTATTATTTTCAGAATACACCAAATGTATTAAAATGAAGAATAAACTTAGTCTGTAAAATGCTTATAACATGATTTTTAAGGAAGTAAAAAATTTAAAAATTCACAATTTATAGAAACAGCCTAGTTTTTGTGGCTTTATTTTTGGAACTAATCAGTAAATGAAATAGCCTGAACCATAGTTACCATAATTGTTCAAATACTTTTACCAGAACACACATACACACACACACACACATATATATATATATATATATATATATATACTATATATAATATATATATATATATATATATATATATATATATATATATAATATTATATATATTATATATATATAATATATATATATATTATTATATATATAATATTATTATATATATATATATTAATATATAATATATATATATATATATATATATATATATAAGAATTTTTATGAGAAGGAGAAACATGCTTACCCAAAATTGGTAAGCTCTCTTCTTCCTCCAGGAAGCCTACAATTGCAGTAGTCCTGCAGATAACTTTGTGAATACTGGAGAAACTTGCTTTACCTCAATGGGTAGAAACCAATATTGATTCAAACTGTCTTCTTCTCGAAAGTGCCACGCTATGCTGCTTAGTAAAAAAAATGGGCAATAGTATCACAGAACGTCTTCACCGCCGATTTTTATAAAAATCATACAATAGACTTTAAAAAAATAATAAAGAATAAAAAAAAAAATAAAAATTGCTCATGTCTTTCAGAAAAAAGTTGCAGCCTCGCAAAAAAAATTTTGGAATTTTCTATAGGCTTTTATAAAAAAAATAAATTTTTTAAAGATCACAGGATACTCTAAAAAAAAATAAATAAAAAATCAAAAATAACCTAGGTCTAAGGAAAAAAGTTACAGCCTCTCAAAGTTAAAAAATTTTCATAGGCTTTGTATTTATAAAAAAATTAACAGGCCTCGTGTTTATTTTAAGACAATCCTAGTTCAGGTTATGATAAGATTTGTCAAGTATACACAGATTTACTCTTGTGTATACTTAGCAAAATGAAACTTAACCTGGATGGATCAAAATTGAAAAGTCTATGGGAGTTTTAACTACTTTGAAAAGCTGTAATTTTTTTTTCTAAAGACGTCTGTCATTTTCTTTTTTTTTATTCTTCATTAATATTTTTTTAGTGTATACTGTTATTTGTATAAAAATCGGCAGTGAAGATGTTCTGCTCTACTATTACCAAAAAATGTAATTTTTTTTTTTTTTTTTTTTATTTTTTTTTTTTTTTTTTTTTTTTAAATTTTTTTATACAGTTAACCACCAACTCACGGGCCGAGCCCTTTTCAAAGAGGGCAGAAAATGAAACCAGGAAAAACCCCACCAATCCCCAGCCGTGAAGGCAAATCTCTCAGTGTGAGCGCAGACGTGGGCTTTAAAGAGAGGAAGATTAAATACAGTTGGAAAAACAGAAAAGGGCAAGGAGTTCCACAGAACAGAAGTAGCTGGAAAAGAAGAAAGAGGCACCACCAACAGAACAAGTCTGGGTGTTCTGCAATACTCGACGCAAATTTTCATGCAGGAGCAGTGCCACAAACTTCCCCTTTGTATTGCGAGGTGCGACGCAATGGAGGTGGAATTACGAGCGGCCAACTCCCCTGAGCATCTACCGCTGTAGTTACCTATAGAAAAGAGATAGTGCGCCCAATGTCACATTGCAGAGATAGGGTCCAGAGAGTTTGAAAAGAGAAGGACAGGTATATTTAAGTCTCTTAGCTTTAGGACTCAACCGCTATCGCAAAGAAGGGTGGAGTGGAGCCCCCCCAAATGTGAGAACAGACCTCCTTACAAGGGCGAAAAGGGGCCCTCTTATATAACTGGAGAGCTGTTGCAGATAGAAAAAAATTCCTGCAACATCCTGACAGAACTCCCAGATTTTTGTTGAGGCCACCTTAGCAACCATTGATATTAGAGGTTTCCAAGACAATTTATTGTTTAGTTAAGACCAAGAATGTTTGTATCACGGAGAGACGTTAGAGCACGTCGAAGGAATAGGAAACGTTGAGGTGTCTTGGAGAGGAGATTGTAGAGAAGTGAGTTTTCGAAAGAGTGAATTAACTAAGGTTCGGTGACCCCACGGGAAATCCATCCAGATCGACAAGGATAGAATCAGGAAAGATGAAAGACGAGAATGCAACCTCTAGAAGGAGAGAAGCAAATAGATGATTTCTTTTGAACCAGTATTATTCTGTTTTGTTTGATGTTGATTTTGATCTTTCTTAATCTTAAGGTAAAGAAAATCACTGATGGAAAAAGCGCCGGAAAAAAAAAATATTAAACAAGAATAGTAACAGCTTAAAAGTTGGTTATGTGCACTCCCGCTCTCTGGACTCTTAACTCCATATTCGGTATTAACGTCTCTAACAGCTTAACATTATCTCCCCTCAACCACCATGTGACCGTCTTATTGCCTTTTTGACCTGCGCCTGCGTTTAGGCCCTCTCACTACCCTTCTTTCACCTTTATGCCACTGCCACGGGTGGCGCAACTCGGTTTTTGGTAGGCGCCTTATGTCTTGTCCCGTGTGAGTCCACCACGATCGAACCTGGCTTCATCAATTTTATAAAAATTTAACAGTAAAAGGCAGGTACCCCACCGGGAATATCCCATTTCAGATGCGACAAGAGATAGAGAAAATTCAGAAAGGTATTTTGAAGGCAACGCAGATATGAAAGCATGCAACTCTAGAAGCAAAGTTCTATCCCTTGCTACTAGAACATTAGGAATAGGATGACCGTGCGTGAAGTGGGAGGATCCTGCGGGAAATGAACGTCAGAGAGAGCGAGGCGTGGACAACTGGATCGAACTTCCAATTCTGCGACCATCATAGGAGAATTGAACGAGTTGCGTTTGGATGAAATCAGAAAAGAGGGGAGGTCAGATGAGGATTATAGAAAGATTGGGGAGAGATTGTGCTACGAAACGAAGATACCGCATGTGCGAACAACCACAATTCAACAGGGAAAGGAGGAAGAGGGTCGCTCCATGGAACAAGATGATCCTGATATTAGATGGTCGATCGTGAGAAGAGAGAGAGAAAAGACGGAGAGAGATGAAGAAGAAGCAAGAAGAGAAGAGGTGAAAGAGAAGCAAAGAGAAGGGATAGAAGAAGAGAGACGAAGAAGGAGAGACGGAGAGATGAGGAGTACGACTGACTCATGAGAGGAAGAGAGAGAGAAGAAGAAAGGAGAGAGAGAGGAGAGGAAGGGAAGAAGACGAGGAAAGTAGGGGGGCGAAGAGACGGAGAGAAAACACAGAAAGGAAGGAGTGAGAAGGCGAGAAGAGAGAGAGAAGATGATACACTGATCGATCGGATAGAGGGAGAGAAGAGGAGCTCAGTGACGTGAGAGAGGAGAGAGATCTAGAGAGAAGACATGACAGAGAGGAGACGAGTGGAAGGAGACGACCCTCTAACACACAGAGACCGGTCAAAAGCTTATGGATATGTCGAAGCGAGCGCAAGACGAATGAGCAAGAACTCCCCATGGTGCCCTGAAAGAGCAGAAGAGACGCATGAAAATCAGTTGAGAATAGGAAAAATGTATGAGTCACCGAGAGTATGACGATCGAAACACACGAAAAGGACGATAGATTGAATGAGTTCATGAAAAGAAGGAGATGTAAGGACTCCAAGATGATCCAGGGAAATGAGAGTTGAGAGAGAGAGAGTTCAAAGATGTTAGAGATGAAGAAGAAGTGACAAGTGAGAGCGAGAGATTAGGCATGATAGGTTTTAGATAGGGGAGAGTCAGAAGCGGCTACCTTTGTACGAGGAGTAATCGGAGAGGAGGGTATGGACATGTGCGCGGGCTGATCCAGCACTGAGGAAGAAGTGATTAGGAATTAAGACGAGAGGAGAGTGAGAGTGGAAGGACGAGAGGGACAAGCGCCAGTCAGAAGCACACTCCCTCAAAACCAGGGAGAGAATGCCATCCGGGGCCACTAGCCTTCGCTGAAACGAATGATACGATCTGAAGAGGAGTACGCGCAAATGCACAACGATCAGATGTGTAATCGAGACAGGTAGAGAAAGGACAGGGGTGAGAGAGGAACCTGAGAGAGTAGAGAGGAAGATGTAGGGGAGAGATAGGGAGAAGTGCACAGGAATACGTACACCAGGGTGAGAAGAATTAGATGGAAAAAAGAAGGCCGAAGAGATGTGGCGCACTTTGTCAGAAGGAGGAGTTAAGCACAGAACCGTGACGAGAGCGAATAAGGGGAGGAAAGGGGCAGAGAGATTTATACAAAAGTATGTTGAGGAGAGGAGTAGTTTTTGGAAGGGCCAGAATTTTTATCTGTAGGAACCAAGAGGTTGTCACACTTTTCTTTGTAGGTGAAAAGGGTGACGGCATCGTAGAAGGAGACGAGCTAGCGGAGATAGGATACGCAAGATGGCAAGACGAAGAATTTTTGATACTTCTCTGAAGAAGCTCAGAATGAAAAAACGTTCTTAGGCTTTAAAAAATTTCAGCTAATTTGCGTATTTGTAATCAGCCACAAAGAATGAGAGACTTATCTTTTCCTAAAATATATCCACTGTATTTACGCAAGATTGTCTTTTCATCTCACCCTTTTTATAATGATAGCGCCTAGATGATTGGAAAAATCGCGAAGCTCATCGTACTATTCCAAGATATTTTTAGAAGTGTAGAAATAATACATAAAAGATTAGTTGAAGTGATGGAAATGAACTTTCTCGCGTCAATCTCCACATGGAAGGTTATTATAAGGCAACCTCACTTTCTTCTTAAAATTTATCAGCTCTCATGGACCTGAATAGCAATTTCCCCGTGAATAGTTTTCCCAAAGAAAAGCAAGGTGATTTTTACCATAAATAACCACCAAGTTATGTTTTTATGCGCAGATAAAACAAACGCAAAAATCTCCCCCCGATATTTTAGTCCACACTGATTATATTATAGCCCACCGTTAAAGATAACAGTTTTTTGTTCTATTAAACCTCCATTACGGGTTTTGGGCGATAAAGGTTGTGGAGCGTACTGAGAAAATTTTTATATTGGCAGATGGTTTTTCAATAATCGATCCCTAAAACTTTAATATATAAAAAAATAAATAATTATAATAAAAAATACATAACTCCAATATGATAGTTGTCAACACATGGCATTATATATCTATATATGATAATATAGCCATTTAAATATGTTTTATTAATAGATAGTTACAATTGAATAGATAAAGTATGTACACGGAGCTTAAGTTTGCATCATATAGATCTTAAATATTAAATATTTTTTCTATGAAAAACTTTTAAAGTTCAAAAAATATAAATTTTACCAAAGTTTTATAATAAATAATAAAAAAGTTATAATTAGTTATTTTCAATATTTAATAGGGTATATATATATAGTATATATATTGATTTTAACAATGATTGGATATTTGGAGAGAATTAAGGACTATTGTGTGTGTTTGGAAAAAACTGTTTTTTTTAGGGTCAACAAATCTATGTTCTTTTTCCTCAATTAGTGTTGTTCTTTCGTTTTCAGTTTTTTTCATAAAATGTTAACTTTTAAAATAATATTAAGACCAGCTAATATGATACTTTCCACTGAGTACATTGTTCCATTAATTTTATAAATGGATGGAGCTTTGATTATGCGTCGCGTGCAATCGATCAACAAAAACGATTTAATAGTATTACCGGATCTATTGGAATTAATTATAACTTAGAATCGATTGAGCTGAAAGCCAATATAGCAAAGAGTTTCAGAGCTCCAATGCAAAAAGAGTTAGGTGCAATTAGTTTTCGTATTATTCAATTAATATAGATTAAGTGTTGGAGCCTGCAGTTCCTGAGCTAGTTTTGTAGATTCTACTTTAACTATTATTTAAACTATGAATTTTAATTTGTTTTAAAAATAATAATCATTATTATTATAACTAACTTTTAATCAAAACTATTAATCTGTATAGATTATATAATTTATAAATAGAATTGTCTGAATGACAAAAACTCAAAAGTACTTAAGGGATGCCAAATGAAATAATTAAAATATTTATAATTTAAAATATATATCTCTTAAGTAAGTATTTAATGATGGAGGAGATTGATATGTACATATATTAAGATAGCACTAACTATTTTATTGTCAACTTTTTTCTTATTCACTATATTTAATCAACTAGTCCATCCACTTCCACACACCCCACTCAGCTTCACTACTGAGTAACTGTTCCACTACTGTGCTTGTGACTACTGTCCAAGCTATCATTATCACTGGGTTACTTTCATCAGCGTGGGTCAGCCACATATTAGATTTTGATATGAATCTGATAAGCTATCTCAGTCGAATTTGATAAGTAATTAACGTGTGGAGAATGATCAGTTGAGTTGAAGTGAAATGAACAGTAGGCAGTTAACAAGGACTCTAAGCTATATATAGTCATGGCTTAGCATTTAAAATCAAAAGCACACGTGTAAGAAACTTACGACTTTAGGCCATTTATTCACTAGAGTCTTCTAGATTATATGGTAAGCAAATATATAAAATTAATAATATATCTTAAGTTTTTTTGCATCGTCTACACAACAAAAGTTGTAACATTTTACATTAGCTAGAGGGTATCACTTTTAAAGACCTAACATCCAATATTCTCTTATAATTCGC
>JABUQX010089837.1:10000-38068 GCA_015478945.1 Trachelipus rathkii
ATATATATATATATAGAAAAAGCGTAATTTATTATAGAAGTTTAATAAATATTTTCTTTAAATATAAAAAGGATTATCATACAACTACTCTGAGTTTAAATAATCGGTATATATATATAAAACATATATATAATATATTGGTATTATATATAATATTTGGTTTTAAATTTGATAAATTTTTTATTACTGTTTTATAGACATGGTATTGAAGCAAATCAAGTTCTATGTAAAATCTCATTCTATTACTGCTTCTTTTAGAATTTTCCAATCGAGCAAGTACTCACTTGAATTACTCGAATATATTTTCAAATGCGAAAATATTATATCGATTATAAACATAATATTCTCAATCTTTATCATAATTATAAAACTATAAATGTCATTTCTCTGGGATTAGTATTATATATTGATGATAAGATACTATAAAGTGAGTATAGCTAATCACTGGAGGAGAGAAGGTCGTACCTCGCATATAAAATATATATGAAATATATAGAGAAAAGACTCTGAATTTTCTATTATAAAGTTCATATAAATTTATTGTTAACTTTCTTTATCTCGTTAATGCAGCGATGTCTTGTTCTATCTAATCATAATATGAATATGGTTTATATATACTATGAAAATGGGATTTTAAAATTTATTATTATTAAACAGTATCAATATTTATGAAGACAACTAATATTTAACATAATTAATAAATTCTTACTATTAATAAAGCCTATATTTTAAAATGCATTTATTTATCAAAACCATTATTAATTTTTATATATATATTCACAATAAATGCTGGTAAATTAAATTAATTAGATTTCTTGGAATGTATAGATTATACCAAATAAATTTCAAATGTATAGTCTGTTATAGGGTTTAGGAAAAGTCGTACTGTTAAGAGTTTCTAAATTTGTAATGTGAAAATTTAGCAAAAGCCATAATTTTAGAATGTAAAATTGTGTAGTGACTAAGACCATAGCGTTTTATTGCACAATCAAGTCTGAATCTCACACTGAGACTCTCCTGCCGTGATTATGCTAAATTTAAAAATATATTTTTTGATATATCATATTAATAAGTAAAATACACGGATCATTATAAGAGTCAGAAAACATAAGCACTTTGATAAAATATAAATGATAGATTGCATATTATTTAAAGAAAACTGAATTAATAAAAAAATTTTAATATAAAGTCATTTTACTTCTTTTTAAAAGCAGAATACGACGTCGCGTGAAAAACTCAATTTTAAGATTTAAAAACAAACTTTCAAAGGTTAAAATGTTGACATCTAGTAAAAATCGTACTTTTAAGATTTTAAATTTGTTAGGCGTGGTGATGATAAGCGTAAGACCAAAAGACCACTTGAGGGGGACCGCGACCATCTGTTTCGATAAAATTTCTGATCTAATTACTTTAAAAATTATATTTCCAATATTATAAATATTATCTAAGAGTTTCACAAACCTAATTGATTAAATATTCTGAATATAGAATTAAGTATATAATCCCCTTATCGTACGTCAGACCTCAGGATATAAATTGAATGTTTCTTATCAGAACAACTAAAAGATAAAATAACAACAATCAAAACTAATATCAGATCGAATTTGGATGGTTCGAAATTCTAAAGTTTGTAGAATGGCTAAGGCCTTTGCACCGTGCGATTTTGTCCTAACTAAATCGTCATTTGTTTTTAGTTATAGTTTGGAATTTATAGTTTCCGATTTAATTCTAAGTGTCTGTGGAACACATCCTGCGAAAAAAATGTCATTATATGGTTATTATCCGAAATTTAAATTAATTATACGTTAATAAAAATTGTCAATAATAATACGTAATTTACGAAACCATGGTGGTCCGAGCCACCCCTCCATCAATTTTTACGGGGGCGGGTTGAATCGGACCAAGTTAGGCCCCGTTTTTTGCCACTAATACTGCTTGGATCAAAAATTTTTTCTATTGTAATGACAATGTCTAAACGCTTGGAAACCGCGGACTTGCTTTTATAAAGGTGATAGTGAGCTGATTTGAAAAATAATGAATTAAAATTAAAAGCGTGTATTATGTATAAAAACACCTTACACAAATAATCACATTTTGTTAGTCAAAAAGATGTAGATGAAATTATTTCATTTGAGATAGCAGATTTTTAGGAACACATCTAAGAACCACCATAAACACTATTTTATTAAGTATATAAATATAATATAAACTTTCATAAATCTATAGAAATATAAACAAATGTATAATTTTAATATAAAATTTTCATTGTATAAAAGTAACAAACTTCTGTTACTTTTACCATTCTACTCCATATTCTAGTTCATAATCTCTACACATATTTCTTTTCTGTTTCTATTTTTTTGGTATTTTATATTTTAGGAGTGGACCGAATCACCCTCCAACTGCCATAAAAGAGCGCTAGCGGATTTACTTTATCCTGTAGATGTGAGGCATATATATGAAAAAAAAATTACTTTATTTAAAGTAAAATTTACAAATGTTGAGATTGTAAGTTTTAACTCATACTTTCAGTTACCCCAAACTTATCACTCCATTTTAATAATTTTCATATATAATAAAGTATATTTATATATTTTTTTAGATAGTTTCATATATATAAATTTATTATATTAATTATATTTAAAAATATACAATTTTTCTAAAAAATTAAATGATAAAATAATATAAATTTAATGTTTAGTTAATAAAAAATGGACAGATATTGTGAGTATATTAGGTTTGACATAAATTTTTGATTCTAATTTAAAATTAATGAGGAATAATATTATTCAAAAAAATTCCTAGCAGAAATATCAAAAGTAATATCAGATTTTTGTAAACACTCCTACACTGCAATCATATTCACAAAAAGTGATAAGGCATTCCCCCTCCCCCTATTTCAGCATTTTATTGCACTTTAACACAAATATAATAATTATAGATTGTTACACATTGCGAACTGTAATAGAATACCTCTTTCAATTGCTGAAACTGACGTGATATTTCTATGGTAATTTGAACATCATAAAACCTAGAAATTTTTGCTGACACATTACTAGGCTAGGCACTAGAACACTATCTTTTAGCAACACGAAGACAAGATTTAATATTACAAAATTAAAAGCTGTTCCTAAATTTTAAATGTAATTCTATGGTCTATACAATTACAGAATAATTCTGAAAAACTTTACTCGCAATACAAACATTGTTAATTAAAAATTAAGTTTTAATATTAAAACAACTATATAGTTACATTTTATCGATAGAGAATACACGATTTTCATTTAAAATATCAACACTCTATAATAGAATAAAATACTTCTCAAAATAATTTTCTCATGCCAAAAGTGTCGATTAACATTTCTATGCAATATCTCACAAGCTGAATACTGCTGCATTATTTGAATATCATATAGAATAGAGCTTATAGACAAATATACCACGTTATAAAAACTCTCTAATATTGTTAAAAATTTTCTAAAAAAATAGAAACTGTTAAATCTATAGGGAATGAAAAGTATAAATGAACTTTAAGATGTCTTTAATTTTTAGTAATAGTAAATTAATTTTAAAGTAAAATAAAATATATGTGCTCCAATTTCACTAGTTAATTAAAAATTATTTTTATTTTAATAATGAAAATGTTATTCACAGCTAATGAAATATTTGTATATAATATTAATAAAACATAAAATTTAAATATTTCTCATATAATAAAAACGTCAATTAAGGACACCTAAAACTATTAAGAAATAATCTAATTTTTTTTATTCTATTTATGAAAATATTGACATATTCAATATACACATTATTTTTTCAATATTTAGAATATAAATACTCTACAATATACTCACTCACGTATAAAAATATCTCACTAGAAGTTTTAAACTTACCAAAAAAATTTCAAATGTTGAATTTTATTAATAGTTTATTATATATCTGCGGAGAGAATTTATTTTACTGTTTCTCGAAGTATTTAAAACTATTCTGAATGAAATATTCATGGTAGAACAGTAGGTCTAAAAATTTAATTTTAATTGAATTTTAGCTTTCACAATATGAGAGCTTAATTCACAACTATAGATACTACATAAGTGGTTATATATAAAGTGACAGAGGATATATGTGACATTCGAGTGTTAAGTATAATCCTGATCGACAAATTTAAATAGCATACCTATATAAACTCTATAAGTAAATTCTCTTTTCATTCATATTCTTTAACATTTTTAAAACCGTTTACAAAAAATGTATATTTTTCTTCGAAAAGTTTCAGAAATATATTAAAATTCAAAAAAAGGGTTGCCATACTTAACCGGTTATATATAAGAGCTCCATTTTATCATATGCATGATTAACCCAAATAATTTTCAATGAATGGTATGATACATTAGTTGGAGTATAAATAACAGTAGTCTTTTCATTCAAAATATACATCCTAAAGAGATTATATTATGTGTTATTATATTGTTATTTATTTATATAAAAAAGCGTAAGATATAAATTGTTAGGAAATATATGTTTAATTATTTTAAATACACACACCTGATCTATACCGACAATTAACTAATGAAAAATAATGTATGGTATTATAATAATTATGAAATACATATTGACGATATATATTTATCATATTATAATATATCTCTAACTTTAATATAAGAAACCTTAAAAATAAATAATTACTTACCATGAGTGACAATTCGCTTCGTAGAGTGCTATATTTATGTATTAATTGCATTTTCTATATATACATGAGGAAGACTGCAGAGTTTTCTTCATTTTCAATGCCCCTTAAACATTAGTCGCGATTGATATTTTTCATGAGATTTTTAAACAGTTTTTAAATTTATACTCAAAAGAGATATATTTTAAATGAGTATAATTTTTGTGTATAGAAAAATATCGTACTAAGTTTATTTATCAATTTACTAAACAATTATTATGTAATGTAAATTAACAGCTAGAAGTGCGAAACACTAATTAAGTAGACTTAAATAAATATTTGTAGAAAATTAACGTATATAGTAGGAAAAATAAAAATTTTTATAAACATTATACTAAAAGATATTATATTACCCATACAACTATAATATTGTGAGTAGACTATATTTATAAATTTAGTTATCTATTTCAATGTGTTCTAATTCACAGTCATTTTAATTTCATTAAAAAACGTCAATTTTAGACAGCCTTAACCACTCTTCAGAACACTTTTTAATTACAAGAAAGAGGTAAAGAGAAATGCAGTAATATCGGAAAGTTGAACTTTTTTTTCATTATGCAAAAATCAAAACTATATGTGTTAGTATAGAATTCAGATACAATCTTAAATTACAAATTAATTTTTGCATATTACAGTATTACATGAAGTATATAAATCGTTTCATCTGTGTTCACGACTCACTTCTCAAATTTGTTCAATGGAAATTTTGATATGAACTCTCAAAAGATGACAGCGAATATATTAGATATTAGAAATGTTTCTAGTAAATAGTCATTCGATTATATATTAAACAAATTTATCATAGAACGAATAAAGATACTTTAAATTGATTAGTTAAATAATTAATAATAATCTGAAATTAATAAGTATTATCATATTCATGTTTTGCTTTCATATCAAACGTCAATTTAAGACACTAAAACAATTGAATACAACAAATTACTACTATATTCTCATCTGATTCTATGCTAAAATGTTGTACTCACAATTATGAGAAGCATCATCATATATTATTTATTTCTCTAAATCATGTTTCCATTTGATATTATAACAAACCTTTATAAGAGTATAGATAACTAATATTTATATAACACACTAATATATCTAAGATAAAAATAAACATAAATTTCAAAATGATTATGAATTAGAAAAAATTCGACTCTTATCCAGTAACAGTGAAGTCTAAAAAATTGATATTATATTGAGTGATTTGAGATAAATTATAAGCCAAAACTTCAAATTTACGAAACGCGATACTATAAGGTATTTTATATAATATTATAAAAGATCGATTATTTAATTTAATATTTTATTTTATAAATATATAGTCTTCAAATAAATATGAATACAAATTTACAAGTATTCCGAGAGAAATTTGTTAATCTCTCACAATAAAAAAATCGCCCAATTACATCATCAAAAGACTGCTACACAAATACTGGTTTATTAAATTAAACTACAAATTATAAATATTCTATTTTCTGCTTTTATGAAAATATATCAATTTTTCACATTAAAATAATATACACATATTTATTTCAATGAACTCAGAAATTATACTATCTTTTAATAAAACTCAATTTTATTAATTTATACTGTACTGTATTATACATATAGAATATATATAATTATGTTGAAAATTTGAAAAATCGTACTTTTAGAATATTCTATATAATTTTATTAGTGTGATAAAATTTAAGAAATAATACCGTAATTTTAGAATATATATAATTTATTTTATTATAAATACAATGAATTCACATACTATATAAGAAATATTATAATTATGTTAATAATAAAAAACTAATAAATATAATTTGTCATATTATAAAAATAATATATATCTTTCTTTCTTCTCCTCTATAACTTCTACTACCACTCATTAGCTCACTCTATAAAGAATATTTGCACTTTTTCAAGGTGCATATGTATAATTCGCATTCCAATGAAACACGTACAAAGCTACTGTAAAGAATATATAGCTGCGAAGATAGAGTGAGCACCAGACAAAAATCGACTCAAAATACGTTCGGAAAAGATTAGCCAAAGCCTATATTTATCACACGACTGTCTCTCTGATCAATGTACTCTCATTAATAATTAAGATGTGCAGAGCTCAGTCACTATAAGAAAGATCGTTACTCAAATTTGTGAAAATCAGTGTGGACACGCGAACTGTGAACGCAGGCGTATATGAAACTCCAATAGATCGTCACGAAATGTTAAAGGTTTTTCTATTCCCTCTTAGTGCCAGTAGAATGAGACAGGGTTTGTGCAGCAGACGGTGTAATGAAGAGACCAAAACCATTGCGTCACCCCAATATATAAAAAAACACCCGCAATTATCTACTGTATCATGCAACCATTATTCTCACCTCTCTATATGCCAAAAACGCGTTCACAATTCTCATACACTGCAACGACACTAAAATCACGATTACCACAACGTTACTCAACTTCCACTTTTCTCTCTTGGTGTGAGAGATTCTCCCGAGCCCATTCAGATATCGAACAGCTTCACCTACAATCTATTTTTCTCTCAACCAAACGCTATACATCAGAACTATCTAAAAACACAAACAATTTCTCATAGACTAATACACATAATTATTTTACAATCATCTTTCCCAGACAATTTATGAACACCAAATATCTCGATTCTCACTAATATTATCAACTTTCATTATGTCTCTAAATACCGCAACTTTAAACTTTACCACACGAGACAAAATACGTCCTAAATATTACTTCATACCTACTGCTTTAATATTTCTAATTTCTTTCTTTACATCTAACATAGCACATTCTCTAAAAAATTTTAGATTCCGAATCTGAAACACAATTTTGTAACTAGAATTACTATTAAAAACATATACTTCTATATTATTCACAGATTCTCACATAAGTTCATACAACATCAAACTGAGTCACAATAACATCTTATAACATCTAAAACGGTTAACTAATAATCAATAACTCAATGATCTAATGACACCTTCCGTCTTATGACTAATATGAGACTTTTCTACACTCGTATAACTAGACATTATTTTCTTCAATTGCTATCCAAAAACAGCTCCTAGATTTGCACCAAGCAAACCTTCAATCCATTCACAACTTATATTCCTTATACCTCACACTATAGCATCGAATTTTCAAATGTGTCTGTGTCCAACTATTCTCATTACGCGAAAAAAAAATATTACCCTAAATATTTAAACTCTATCTCTATATCACTAATTAGTCCATTATTGTCTAAATTCTCCACATCTAAGATATAAGCTTTCACAACTGAGAGTGTAGGTCACTAACCACACCCGTACACATACCATATTTATAGAAGTTATATACTATTCTTTTATTCATCACTAAGAGATTTATACTATCAAGCTCCCTTCCACCATCCATTGCCAACGAACACCACATGTCCAATATCTTTCTATCAATCCTCTCAAATCTAAAACATTCACTGAATTTCTCCATAACAAACAGAACTATACTCCATCACCTGCAAATATTAATAAGCGTTCATAGTTAAGGACACCTAAAAACCTATTAATAAAATTCGCTTTTCTGCTTTTGAAATTGCCAGGCTCATCTTCCTATCCACATCACAACACTTCCTTATTTTCTCATACATGCATCCAAAAATCTTACCGCAAATTCTTGATACCGATCTCCAAATCTCTTCAAAATTCTTATATCCACAAATTAACACTTCTCAACAAGTCTCATATAAACAAATTGTAACCAAACCAGGAAGAAATAACATCAAGCCCTTTATACTAACTTCAGCATATAATCTCCTTAATATCTGCGAAAATCTATCTCAATTGAAACACATGGCGTAATTATTTTCATGTAACTAACGACAATTTTTTTCACTATTCTGTTATGAAAAACATTTACATACAGGTTTTCTTGATTCCATCTCAGCAAGATCCTTAACCAACTACCATGAATAATCACCTATAACAACCATTTTCCGCATAACGCTTCCCTATTAACTCTATCTATATCTATTGCAATCCATAAAACCTTAAATATAATTTATTCTTCTTCTCCCTCATTTTCTCAAATCATTTGTTCAATGTAAAGAGTTTATCCACACATCCTCTACCACTTCCTAAACGCACCTTGTCTTCACCAATCAGTCCCTCAGTCACTCACGCACTCTTTTCGACCAAAATAACCAGCATATATCTTCCCTTAAACACTCAATAAACTGTATTTCCCCTATAATTTCTTACCAGTTCCCGCTTTTTCTCCCTTACCCTTATACAAGGGGGTACTATTACCGCTCTCCTCCAAGCCCTTGGAACTATACCCTCCATAAACGCTTATATTACACAACTTCCAAATCACAATTCAATCACATCTCGCCTCCTCTCTTGATCATTTCCACTAGTAATTTCATCTATACCGCAGATTTACCATTTCTTCAACTTTCTCACCCTACCCATTACCCTTCTTCCAAACTAAAGGCCTCATCCCCAAAATACCATCTACTTGTACCATCAAAACCGCACACATTCACTACACCTCATCATTCTGTTAATATTGTGCAAGATTTTTCGAAGTGATTCTGTCACCTCCCCTCCACATCATTTATCAGTTTACAAAAAAGCACCATCCCTATCATTATTCTAAGCAGATTCCCCTTTATTCTCATTCTACCTTTCGCGCTTCCTTCCAGAAGAGCTTCCTATTTCCTTGTATGTCCTCATTATCCTCCTTCCAAACTGTTTGCATTTACCTCTTGTTTTATCTTACGTATGCACGAATACAATATTAGTATTTCTTATATTTCATAATTATATAATTTTCTTTCATCTTTTCTTTTGTAATCTTCAGTCAATTTGCTTTTAATATACTCATTCTTTTCTTTCTATATCTCTAAAATGAATATATAATAAAATCTTCATTCCACCACTCACTCGTAACATTCTTACTTCCTACTTTAGCACATTCCACACAACTTCCTTTGCACTACTAACAATTTGCTTCCTTTCTTTGCCCCCGCAGATTGCTCAGTTATCCACCACTTTTTCACATCTTCAACCGTTTTACTAGCGAGTTCTCTTACATACTTATCCTTATAGTCCCTAAATTATCTTTTTCACACTTAACTTCTTCACTCTTAAATTCTTTACCCACTCCTTTCCGTATCACCTTCCTCTTCCATCCTAAAGCCCCCACTAACTTAATTTTACATAGAAACACATAATGAAATCCGATACTCCCATCCTAAAACCCAACCTCTAACATAGTTATTTATAACAAATAAGATTAATATTTCTTGACAGTTGCAACAGCTGACTGCGAAATTATTCCAATCATATTTTCACTTCCGATACCATCTCTACTGGGCCTACACCAACTTTTTGAAATAGCATTTCTAAATTATATAAACACATTTTTTATATTACATAAATATAATGTATACTGAATAAATTTTAACTCACTACTAGGTGTGGAAAAGTAAAAACTCATTTATATAAATAATAATAAATATAGATTATATCCACTCAAAATAAAATTTCAAATGTATGTATATTAAATATTATATTATGTGATAAATAAAATTCAATACTTTATAGGTATTCGAAATTTATATATATATATATTATATTGTGTTAGAATAATTTAAGAAAAAACGTACTTTACCTCTAAATATTTAGAATATATATTAATGATATATATATATAATATATTATAATGATTTAAATTTATATATATATTTATTAATCAAAACAGTAGGTATTTATCTATACAACTTATCAAATGGAGTAAATTATATATATAATACTATATATATTTAGTATATTATGGGTATATATATATATATAGAGTTCCAATGACTCCTAATTGTTTTTTTTTACATTTAAGATACTAGTAAAGATTAAAATATACATAAATAAATTACAGAAAAATTTTAATGAAAATTACCATACTTATTCCACAAACATAAAATCTAAAAATAGTTTGAAGTTCAAGTAATTGATTAGGGGATTGTACAGCATTCACAAACTTTATAGTTATACCATATTTTAAGGTCTTATACACTGGATTGAAATATGTTATTTTTGTTTATTTTTGTATGATTCATAAAATAAAATTCTATACGACCTGTAGTATTTCAATTTGTTTAAAACTTGGTCTTGTTCTATTCGTATACACGAGTGCCTTCAAGCTTCTACTAAATTACGAATTCAAATTCTTATAAAATAAAAATTACTTCCTTATGAATATTTAAATTCGAATTTTATAGGTAATACCATAATTAATATAATAAATTGATCTATTATTGCATTATATATTTAACAAGATGTATTAATTAAATTGATAGTTGTTAGTATAGGCAATATAAATAACTGTAACTGTACTTAAAATTATCCATTGAATGCTTAGAATAATAATATACTCCTATACTCCTTGAAGATAAAGATTCATAATTATTATAAGATATGAATTAATAACCAATATTATTATAATATTTACTAATAAACATCGTATTATGAGTTTTAATCTAAATTTAGACCAAATCTCTCTCTCCAACTTATTATATGTCCAATTTTCCTAAAAAAATATTTGCGTCGAAAATGAAATTTTAAAATCCAAAAAAGAATTTCAGTGACTCTGATAATAAATAAATTGTGCGTACACCTTAGTACGCCAGTGTGTCAGTAATATACAACCCAATGGCCATGGTAAATTTTGATTGAAAAATCTTTGGTGACAAGAACACAGCAGACAAGTATGCTATACCATATTTCAAATTAATAAGATAGCAACTCTTCAAGTTTAAAATAGAAACTTAATGTGAAGAATAGTGTCATTTTGTAGCATTTTTTCAAGGTCTTTTTAATGAAATATAACACAATTATGGGTATAGTTGAGAAAATGTTTTTTTGTCTTTTTAAGACCGTCAAATTGAATTAAATTTTTTTTGTGTAGAAGTACCATGATTAAAAATGTTTTCAAAGACAAATTAAGCAAATACCTTATACATTTTGATAAATGTCTGGAAAAGTTTAGTTATGGAATGAAGATAGTTCATATTTTAAAATTATTTATCTTTACAAAACCAAAATGTTTGCCTTAAAATTCACTTACCTTTCTCTCTTTACAAATCCTGATTTTATGCAAAACAAGATATAATTTATATATATAGTATTATAGTATATATATATATAATATAATTTAAAACATATAATATAATTATATAATAATATTAATTGTATCATTATATATATATGAAATAATATAAAATATAATATAGTATTATATTATATTCACTACTATATAAAAAAAATTCCAATATTAAGTATTGACTAGTTAATATAGTAATAACATATAACTATATTAATATAATATATAATATATCTTATACCGTAGACTGGTTTGGTAATTCCTAGGCCGTCTATTTTGGTTTTTGGAAAGGCAATTTCGGTCCACGGTTGGGCAATTCGTCCAGTGGCTCAAATAGCCTATATCGATGTAAAATATATCTTTTAAAGATGTAAAATAATGTATTTTTTATGTCTTAGGTATGTATTAATTTTTTTGAAACCTTTAATTTAAGTCCATTACTTAGCATATTTTTTCTTCTTGTTTCTAGGAAATCATCATCTTAGGTGATTTCAGGCTATATGATAAGAATACACACAGGTCAAATATAATTTACTTACATTAATTTTGGATAACTAATCTTCCTTTTTATAATAATAAGCTCCAAATTTAGACCTAATGCCCATAGTCGTTAGAGTCATTTCAGGGCAAGAGATAAATATGTTATTATAAAAATTTTAACATGGGGCAATTCGGTACAGGTTTAAAAATTTGCGTGGGCAATTCGGAATCAATTGAAATCTTCATAGATAAAATTTTTTAAATACCTTGTACAAAAAAGATGTCCGAAAACATAATGTTTAAAAAATAAATATATTACATCTATTACATACCCAAGATTAGGTAGGAAAGGTTTTTCAACTTAGGCCTAATTACCTGATTATCAAATAAATATTTTACATCAATATTGCTTTCACACTTACTCAAAAGTAACACAGCAGGATCCAAATTAGGGATACTCTGATGATATTGAATGATGTTGCCAGACCCTTAAGCAGTTATCGTTCTTGCATTGGTTCTTACGGACCACAACGATAATATTAAATGTCTCTAAATTTATCGCTCGAAGTTTTGCGTTTATTACGTTTATTGTTTCAATAATAGCATTTGAGTTTCGTTTTTGTCAAAAAAAATCTCTTCGTAGCCGTCTAAATACGAGTAGATATAAGCTTAAAAATATGTCACCCAAACGTTAAAAAATTCCTTAATTCTGTGTTAATTATAAAATAAAAAAGAATTGCAACCTTACAGAATTAATACATTTTACAAAGGTTCGTTTTTGTCAAACAGGCAAGTAGATTGTAATAGAATATAAACCCACCAAACGTAATGAAGATTTTTAACTCTGTGTAATATAGAATGACAAAAAAATTAAGGAAATTCCTTACGTTTGGTGAGCATTTTTTTTTACATTTTTGTGCCGTTTGACAAAAATGAACGCAAACTCGAACATTTTATTAGTTTGCAAACCCAATTTCTTAAATAATAGTGTAATACCATTATTTTTCATAAGTTGACCTTAAACGCTTGACCTTGCGGTGTTCATTAAAGGAATTTAGCCTTTCATTTTTTTAGCATATATCGGCATAGTGGCCGAAAAAACACACCGCCTCACCAAAACGGTAAAGAATTTCTTTAATTCTGTATATAGAATAAAAACGGGAAATGCCAACCTTACAGAATTAAGGAAATCTCCCAATGTTTGGCACTGATGTTTTTTAAAGATTTTGCAGATATTGACATATAAATACGATAACGCAAACTCGATACATTTTTATAAATACGTTCTCGAACCAATTTCTTAAAATAATAAGTGTTAAAAATAATATGTTTATAAATGAAAACTGACTTATCTTATAATTTATTTAAATATAAACATCTTTAATTGGAGGATTCTTAAGGTATTGTTTGATAATTGATATAGTGGACCAATTGCCTCACGCCCCCCAAAATCATGCGGGCCCAATTCGGTCCAACTGTTACTTATCGGCTTCTAACAGATTAATCCTAATATTATAGTATTACAAATACAAATTAGACTAATTTTTACTCCTATATTAGGATAACGATTAACATATAAAAAAATTTCGAAATAAAAAAAAGTCACAAAAAACGTCAGCTGCAAACCAGATGAACTTATTGGTTACTCGAAATTGCCCAACGTTTTTACGGGAATATATATATTATTATTAAATATTAGATATAATATATATATATATATATATATATATATATTATATATATATAAATATATATACGTATTTATATATATATATTGCATTTTATTTGTTTTACAAGAATGTGTATCAACCCATTTACAAATGGAAAGTTGAAACATGTATTCAGTGTCTGTGTGGCACATACAATGGAATATGCTATAGTCAAGAGTCAGTCTGTTAGTGAAGTTAGTGCGGTGTTGATGTGCTTTGAGTTTAAGTGCAATTAGAGATCTAATATAGTACAGTATACTGTATAATTTACTATATTTATACAAAGGTGTTTGCAATTTAGCTATTAATTTCAACCTGTGAAATATTTCATTGCTAATATTTTTAATTTTGCTATAGTCTTTCTATTAATATATTCTTAATTGTAATTTTATATATTTTCAACATACATTACAATTAAAATGTTTATATATCAATTATAACATATGTATCTTTGAGTTGATATTCAAGCATTTTATAAATTGTAAATTTAAACATCTATATATGAGAGTGGTAACAACATTTGTAAGGGTGCAGTGTTTTAACCTAACAAAGAAGGCTAATCATATTGTATGGTCCAGAAAGAAATAAGAAAGGTTATGAATTGGATGCATGACATAATTCCTGAAATGCCTCATGGTGCTTCAATTTGTGATAGGTATAGAAAATAGAAAAGAACTTGCTGTTTTAAAAAATAGAAACATAGCACAGCCCTCTACTTCTCATTTCGATATTGATCATGCCAATAGTTCAGATTCCTCAGACAAAGAGCCTAGCTTTACGATGCAATCAGAAGTGGTTGAGGGGCTCAACTTTTCTCTTCAAGAGTTAGGGGAGTCTCCAATTGACAGAAAGAAAATTGTGTCAAAGTAGTTTTCTAAGTCTAAAGTAAAAAAGATTGACTCTGCTCTGAAGCATAACATTTTTAGGGCAGCAGAAGACTCAGGCAATAATGCTGAGGATATAGAACAGTCAGTTCTGCAAAATCTGAAAGTTCAGTATTCAAATCATACAAATAGGACAAAAAAAAATTTAATGATACTAACATGTCTACCAGACACATGGTCCATACGAAAAATCATGAGAGAATTCAATGCACCAAATTCTTTGGTACAGCAGTCCAAAAAACTGCTAAAAGAAAAGGGCATTTTGGAAAGTCCTAACTCAAAACCAGGGAAGCATCTACCAGAGGATATAGTGTAAACTGTTCGTTCATTTTACGAAAATGATGACATCAGCAGGGCAATGACAGGCATAAAAGATTGCATAATAGTAGTAGGAATATATTATATGAATTTAAAGAAAATCCAAAAACGTGGAGAGCAACTTAGAAGAGGGCCACAGATTATTCAAAGAAAGGTTTTTCGTCAACATTGAAAATCTTTCTCTAAATTGCCAGAGCTTGAGGCCAAAACAAATGTTGTACTTAGGTGTCCAAAGCGAGCACTCATGATGAAAGTGTAGAAGATGTAACCAATCACCAATATATTATATATTCTATATATCTATATATACAATAGGAGTTGCAATGAAGGGCAGATTTAAGAAAACTTCCTTGATAAAACATGTCTTGTCTCTCTATAAATGGTTGTGCAATACACTCTCCAATAGCTAATGCAATCCTGATAACTATGTCCTAGTAAAGGTGCAATAAGATAAACTTACTAGAAAAAGATAACTTGAAAACAAAGCTATTGAAAACGGTAATGTTTCTGCCAATGGATTTCTGGTTGATTTCTGCAACTAGTTGATCATTTGAAAAATCCTCCCAGATATTATAACTATATGAGTGTAATAGTTGTACCGATTAGTGCAGCAAGATTTCATGCCATAAAGCTAATCATCATTCATGAACAGCCATAAAGGGGAACAACCTCAGGAACTTGAATTTGCAGTTAACTTAGATTTTTACGAGAACTATTCCATAATTGTTCAAGATGAAGCCCAGAGTTTCCAATCCTAGTCTTAGCGAATCAATTATTCAAAAATAAAAATACATCCTTTTTGTAATATACTTTAAAGGAAAAGAAAAAACCATGAACACCTAATTTGTCATAATTAGTGATCGTCGTATGAGTATTGCAAATGATATATAAAACTAAACGAAAATTATTGTGATTCGTTGCATGTATACTTAAGTAACCAATTATATAATTGTTTCCTTAATTATCTGATGTATACTACTGCTGTTTCGAGATCTTTCCAGCTCTTTCATTGTGGATATTCAATCGCGAAAAGATTATCAATGTTTGATATAATATATTTTTCAGTCATGAAGCACATGGTAAAGACCTTGTATGGACTTCTTGGTTTCCTGCAGGTTGAATAAGGGACTCATAGCATGAGCTTAGTCACACTGGCCTTTATGTTAGCATCACTATACCTACACCTACTTAAACTCTAATCGGTTGGATAGTTGAAATTTCCCATTCAGTAAAGGTTGCTTATTCAACTCAAGAAGAGATGTTGCAATCAGAATTCGCTTCTGTTATTGATTTATTTAGAAAATTTATTAATTTTAAACAAGAGTAGAATTTATTTATAACCCGTTTAAAGTTTTAAAACACATCAAATTGTGATATTACAGAATTAAGTCTCAGAAGCTACCGAATATTTCACAGAAATTGTGACAATCACTGCAAAAATGCCACTAGATTTTTTAATAATTGAGACCTACAATTATTTTGTGTAGAATGAGAAGTTATGTTTGAGAAAAATCAAGAGAATTTATTCAATTTATATATCATATTTTCTTGAACCATTCTGGTCTTCCTTAAATTTGGTTATCACGAAGCTGATGTATTAGGGTTACCTATCGATAGATGTTCTGTGTTAAGTGAACACCTACAACCCCAACTTGAAAAGATGACCTTTTCTGAAAAACGCGATAATGCTTTTTCAAACACCACCCAGATGAAACAGGAATTAAAAAGACAAGTTAGTAAAACAAAGTTTTAAAGAGTTTAAAAAGTACAAATTAATATCAAATATTTTTCTTTGTAAGATGGGATTTTTCAAGGATCAATTTTCATTTGTTTTGATATTAAATACAATTTGAGTATAGAATGTTCAGAATAGTTTTGTTAAAGCTTGCATTTTAATCAAAATCCCAAATTTTTGTAAAACATTCTTTTTTTAAGTGATATATTTAAAATTTAAAGCCATCATCATCCCATAACTTAACTTCGCCAGACATTTAACATTATGTATAAGGTATTTGCTTAATTTGTTTGAAAATTTTTAATCATGTAGCTACTACAAAAATTTTTAATTCAAATTTGATGTAGATTTGTTAAAAAAATTTCCTCCTAACCCATACATGTTATATATCATTGAAAAGAGCTTGGTAAAAATGTTACAAAATGACACCATTCTCATTGTTCTATCATTAAACTAAGAAGAGTTGCTATCTTAATTGAATATATGCTGGTCTCAATTCTCTAAGATTTTCTCGAAACTTTTACATGGCTGGGTTGGTTTATAAATGTTTTAATATTTTCCTGAAATTTGATATTATTAATAGTATCCATAAAGCAAAGCATTGTTGAAAATTTCATGGAAATCGGATTTTGATGGTGAGGGAAATTATTATTGTTAAATATTTATGGGGAATGACCCATAAGGTTCTTTAATATATATATATATATATATATATATTTATATATATATATATATATATATATATATATATAATATATATTAATATATTATATCTGTAAAATATATATAAATTAGTATATATATAATATAGTATATATATTAATAATATATATTATATATTAATATTAAATATATTATAATATATATATATATATATATAATATATATATATATACTGACAAAAACCATCAGTTGTGAGGTTACATGCTAATTCTATTATACATACTTAAAAAATTAAACTAAGCATTGCAATAATGATGACACATAAAAGAGTCTTATATTAATTACTTGGTAGATGTAAAGCATGTTACCTTAGCTATAGTTTTTAGTTAGTATTTGGTGTATATATTAGCCTTACTCATATTGAATCATATAGGATAGAGGCATTTGATAGTTTGCATGTTGCATGGAGATTTGAAGGCAATTACTTTAGTTCTCTTGAAAGTCTCAAGTATACGCCCATGTAGCTTCTTACTGTCTACTATATTTTTTTTTCACAAATCTTATCAATCCATTGAAAAAATAATATAAGAACAAATAATATAAGACAAGTTAAAGAACCAACAAGAACATGAACTGATTAGAACTGAATACACACACAAGTCAAACAAAGTAACAATCACCTATCCATGCAATCTTTGCAAATAACGCTCATTTTACTTAGGCTTGTCAGCATCTTGACACAGTAAAAGTCTAATATATATATAATATATAAATATATATATATATATATATATGATATATATTATATATATATATATAGATATAATAAAATATAAAATATAAATATATATATATAATATATATATTATAAATATATATAAAATATATATATTATAATAAAATATAATAAATAGATATAAATATATATATATATGACTACTGAAAGTAAAAACTATTGCTAAGGTGCATGCTAGCCACTACATGAATTTAATAAGACTGCCAACTTGTTTGTCTTAATGTTAAACATATTATTGATATCCATACTTTAAATACAACTATACTATCTAAAATTCCTCTCATTAAATGCCTGCCAAGTAATTTTCCAAAGGGAGCAAAAAGAAAAAGACTGACAATTACCCTATACTTGAAGGTGTGTTTTCTTAATGTTAAGATAGCATGCCATTTTCCTAATTTTCTTGTGTCCCCTGGTTTCCCTTCCATGATCTATCTTAAAGAATTTATTTGTCTGTATTATTGAGGTGTGAATTATTTTGTAGACCGTGTATCATCAGTTTTCCTTCAAAAGGAATGCCCTCTGAAGAAACTTCCTACTCTTCAGCCTCTTCCTCATTAGCTACGTTCAAAGCCAAAGCACCACATCCTTATTGCTCTATGTTGCATCCTTAGCATATGTCTTTTCTTAAATAAAGGGACAAAACTTGGGCACAAAACTCTAATACTAGCCTAACATAGCTATTATAACATCCTTGCTCTTGTAAATGACATTGCGACTTATTATACCTAACGTCTTATTAGCTCTATTCCTTGCTTCCAAGCACTGATTAGCCACTTTCAGATTACTGCTTATAATAACACCCAAATCTTTTTCTTGGTCCACAGACTAGAAACCATCCCCATTTACTTCATAGTTAAATCTTTCATTCCGATGTTTTTGATAAGGCATTGAAAGACTGAAATTTGTTTCATAAGAAAAACTTCTATTGGATAAATATTCATGGTACTTACTATTGTGGTGAAAAACAGTCCCCCTCTACATCTACCTAAATTGTTGTTTTCTTTAGTTCTGTCACTGAAGAAGAATAATAATGAGCTCAATATGTTTTAATTTCCATTTCATTAGCTCCTTTCATATTGGAAAAACATAAATGTGCTCTTTATTGCATTCCTTACTTGCTTCAATTTTTTTATCTTTTGGTCATAGCTGCGTACCCAACTGTTTTCTCCTGTAGCAAGTAATAACCCTTGAGATGAAGGCTGGATCATCATTAGCCCATTAATGATTGGAGTTCTTGTTGGATGTTCACATGGTTCTCCTGCGCAGGAGTTAACAGTTGGAGGCTAAACTTGGCAGTGACATAATACATGTTGCAGATAACCATATAAGAATTGTTTGAGCTGCTCTAAATGATATCATTAGTGTTTGGAACTTCCTGAATGGTGGTGATTCAGTGATCTGCCTGTGAAGAATTTGTAGATTTTGATTTTCCTTGTGCTGAGCATTGTAATCCCCTCTTTTTATCTTTCTGCTCTTAAAACATGAGTGACACTCAAATCACAGAATCCTGCTGATGGTTTCTTCAGAATTGTTCACACAATGCATTATAAGATTCCTGGTGGAAATTTTCCCCAGTTTGATGAAAAAATTTCACATGACCATTTTGCTACTAATTATAATCTATGCAAATGTAGCAGAAGTATAAAAACCAGGGTTGGGGTGATTTTTTGTTTGATTTTTTAAAAAAAATCAATGATTTTTTTTTATTTTTAGGCAATGAGAAATGGTTCTTTTTTAATTATTGATTAAAATTTAGTAAAATCCTAATTATTACCTATTTAATAAGTTTAGTAAAATAAATTTAAGTTTAATAAGTATTTAATGTATCTATTATGTAATATATATATACTGCATATATGCTGTTAATACTAATTTTATTTATTTCTTATATTAAATGAAATTTGAAAAACTACATTGATGAACTTGCTTATTGCATATAAATATAACTTATCAATTACATGTCACTATAAATTTCCTATGATTAGTTAATTTATATAAAAAAAAATTTGCCCCCAAAATCAAAAAAATCATGATTTTTTCATAAAAAAAATCAAAGTGCCAACCCTGATGAAAACTGATAACAAAAATACTTATATCATGAGCTCTGATATGGACAGCTCAATACTGCTAAATGTTATGCCACACAAAAAACAATGTCACTGAACCTGAATGAAAGGAATTGTCTGTTATACAATCACTGAGCAATTAGATTTTCTAGAGAAAAACCGGGGTGGTAAGAACTTTCACGTGGTAAGGAATAAAAATGATTGATCAGCGTCGTGTTATATAATTGAGTGTAGATGCAAAATCTTAAGTTAGGAATTATATTACCATCAATTCATTAGTGGTGTAAAATAGAAGTAATAATTTTGGCATTTCCATTTAAATAAATGTTGTCAAAGTCCAAACATTGTTAGGAGAGGTTAAAGGGTGGTGGTTTATTTTTTTTTTTATCTTTTCAGGTTCATTTCACACATGAAGTAGTTGTTTAACTAAAACTTTTCCAAAATGAGTGGGCATTTGTGTTTAAAGTGGAATAATCATTCCACTGCTTTCATAAAAAGTATTAGCAATATCCAAATTAAGGTAAGTTTAAAATGTATAAATATTATAAATAATAATTATAATAATATTATTATAATATATATAATAATATATTAATAGTATATTATATAGTATTTATTTATATATAATAATAAATATAATATAGTATGTATTATATATATATTATATGATATTATTTCTTTAATTATTCCTTAATTAAATAATAACAATATACTTCTTAGTATTACAGTATACTGAAGGTATTAATCACAAAGTGCTGTATCTTCTAACATGATAAAATTAGTACTTGATCCATTATAAACCTACCTTGTAAAATCAGCATTTTATTTGCTACAACCAATTACTGTATAATTTAGCTAAATAAAAAAATTATTATAGACACCACAAATTTTATATATTATATATATATATGAATATATATAATAATATATAGAATATATAAATAATATGATAGTGAGTGTAGCTATAGTTTTATATATTTATTATATAGATATTATATATATTATATATGTCTATATTAGTAAATAATAAAATAAATATATATATATATATATAATATATTAAGAATAATATATAATATATATAATAATAAAGTATAAAATCTTTCATCGTATATATTATATTATATATATAATATAGAATATATATATATATATAATATAAGTATTATTGATTATATATATACCTATACCAATATATTATATAGTTCGATAATTCAATAT
The DNA here is from genome assembly GCA_015478945.1 of Trachelipus rathkii. Lineage (NCBI taxonomy): Eukaryota > Metazoa > Arthropoda > Malacostraca > Isopoda > Trachelipodidae > Trachelipus > Trachelipus rathkii. The sequence continues at coordinate 31,751 of JABUQX010089837.1, forward strand.
TTCAGGAGAGATACTGCGAATCGCAACAATTGCATGTCAAGGACGATATTTTCCTGTTCACAGGGTAGTTCTCTCTACTTGTAGTGACTATTTTGATGAAATTTTTGAGAGGATAGATTGTCCGCATCCTTATATTATTTTTAAGGATATAGAACCACGTGAAATGGAGTTATTATTAAATTATATGTATCAGGGAGAAGTTAATGTAGTTCAAGTTTAAAATTTACCTACTCTAATTAAAGCACGGAAGCTCTAAAGTCAAGTTTAGCTAGGTTCCTGATGAATTTACCAGACCGGAAAAATACGGACCATAGTCTCATAATATTGCTTATTGATGCAGGATTGCACTAAGAAAGGTGAAATGCAGCCACTTTTTTTTCTCTATTCACGGTAGTCATCGTCTTCCGAGCAGTAGTACTACCTCAGATAGACATTCTTCCAAGTCAGATGTTAATTTGGATAGTGTTGAGTAATTATTTGAAGAAAAACTTTTATATAATTGTTTATATTGGTATTTTATTTTGAATGTTTTTGTAACTGAACATTAATTTTAATAATATTTTCATATAAATTGTATTACATTTTTTAACAGAATAAAGTTATTAAAGAAGAACCTTTAGAATCTGTCGAGTATGAGAATCCTCCAATGCGTAGCTGAATTATGGGGGAGGCAAGGATTTTCCTTGGAGCGAGTGGAAAAGAAGACGGCTGCTGGAAGAAGCCGATCCAAGATTGATCCTAGGAGAAAAGGCTTGAGAAGTGGAATGGACGGCATATTTGTTTGGTTTTCTGGTTCTGAAGAGGTGAAAATTGTTTATTAATCTGACAGAGCCAGGCCCGTACAACCTTAATATATGAAGAACAGGTAATTATTAATAAATTATCTGGAATGCTGCGTTTAATTAACTCAAGGTTTAGTTAATGCAAGCTTTTCTAGAATTAAAAAGTTGTTTGCTTAAATTTTTTTCAGTTATTATCTTTGGTGGATATATGAGAAAAGTAGCAGCTATGGATACATTTTATGGATTTGAAGAAATAATTTAATATACTTATGATATAATATATATATACTATATATATATATCATATATAAGTATAACTATACTAATTATATAATTATCATATATTATAAATATATAATATATATAATATATATATATATATAATTATATATATATATATATATATAGTATATATATATATATATATATATATATATATATATAATATATATAATAATATATATTATTATAATATTATATATATATATAAAATTTTTTTTGAACTGATTGTTCATCAGCATTTATTGTCCACCTTTTATTGTTTCAGTCATCATCCTGGAGTGCATTTCACTAGGTGGTGGACTGTAATGTGCAAGATCTTCCTGAAGACCAGCACCCGCAAAGACGATGTAAGTGTTAGCATTAAATTTTTCCGCTTATTCGCCTGGGTAACCTCATGTTCATGTGGGGCAAGGTGGCTAAGATAGATTAAATAAAGAATTTGTATTCATATTCCGAATATTGCACACTGCCCTTTTGTTACTTAAGGACCTCTGTGTAAAAACTTTGTTGACAATTTTCATGATTGTAAATTTTTCTTTTTCTGCAGTCGTTTTGCTTCATTCATTCTTAGCACCTTTTATTCTGTCTCAGTGTGGGGCGCCTGTGTAGACGTTTTTACGCTTGATATATATCTATAGATCATAGTATATATGATATTATATATATATTAGTATATATATATATATATATATATATATATATATGAGTATATATATATATATATATATATATATATATTATATATATAGTATATACATATATAGTATAATATACTATAATATAATATACTATATTATAGATAAGTAATATATATATAATATATATACTATATATATATAAATATGATAGTTAGTTTATATATATGTATATGATATATTAATATATATCCAAGGTTTCAAAATAAGAGTTAAGCATAGGCAATTCCATTCGAGTTTTGTATTGTGCCAATATAGCTTTTTTTATTTTTAAACCAAAGGCAATTGACGACAGTGATATTTGCGTTCCCCAGACTCGTTTACCCAAGACTTCAGTCCAGCGTGTGTTGACAGCTATCCGTGCCAAAGTTGATTAGAAAGAAAACATATCGAGCTAGTGCTCTTGGCAGTCTCATGTTAAAGGGAACATTTGTCAGTCATGTGTGGGAAATGGTGAACAGATATCGTGAAATGGAAATTTTGGGGCATAATTTTTAAATTTTCAATTGATTTAACATCAAATATAAGCTGGGCAAGTTTGCAGCATTGGGTGAGGCCTCTATAACATGTAGAGTTAGGAGCTTTTCACCACTCTATCGCATTTCTTTTGTATGACGATATCCGAAGAAAAACTGAATGATGTTGGAAATTTTTTTAATGGAGGTTAAAATATCCCACATTGTTCTAAAAAATCGTTGAACTGCACAAGACTGTAAGATTTTAAAAATTCTTTTGGAAAAATGTTGTGATATACGCAATACTCCTGGTAAAAAAATTGAATTTAATTTACGTTTTCATAAGATCGAAAAGAAAAAATTACTTTGAATTTGATGCATATGATATTTCACGAAGCGAATATGGGCATTGTGGTGAGTTTACATCCTTTTACTTAGCATTTATAGATATTTTTTTTTGTTTTGTCTCGTTGGTGGGCAAAAGTGAACTAAAATCGGTTGGCTTTAAAAAAAAAGCGAAAAAGGGTTAACCAAGCCCAAAGCCAATGATGCCTGGATGAAAACTTTATAATCGATGCAGAATCGTATTGCCTAATAAATAATGCAAGTTTTTTACTATTAAAAAAAAAAATAAATACTGTTTGGATGTATAGGTGTTTACATAAGGCGATAGAAAATTTTTCTGCCCAGTATAGATTAAGATTTTTCATTTAAAATCGGCTTAGAAAAAGGGGATTTTAACAGGTATCAAGATCAAGACTTGTGTTTATTTTTTTTTTAAATGCAAGTGGAACAGGACACAGGAGATCAGAGACTGACAGTATTTCAGACTGTCCATGTGAAGTTAAGCAGGGGGTTCTTGGCGGTAGAGAACTAAGTCATGTCTTGATCGCGGCTGCGATGGCTTTTTGGGCTGTTTTCTTCATATTATCATGAAAATTGAGGAGAATCCTTGTTTGAAGTGCCCATCAAATTTATATCAATTTAGTAAGCGTGGATTTCTGTCAGATTAGACACCAATGTCCCAGAAGCAAAGATCAAAATGCGAGATGTGCTCTGCGATATCTATCAACATCTTAAGATCCACTGGCGCATGAATAGCTCTCGACCTCGGTCGAAAACTACAATAGGTATAGAGAAACTAATACATATTTGGCAAAATCGGCAATATGAAATTTTTTAAATCGAAATGGAGTAAAAAAAAAAAAAAAAAAACATGTCTTTGTTTTTTTTTTAAAAATATCTCTCAAATTGACACATCGGTATTAATTGTTAGGAAAAACTAATTAACATATTTGGAATCAGCACTGTATGAAAAATGGATTTTTTTTTTTTAAGGGGTTCTACTGAGCCTCAAGCCGGTGGGAACAGGGGACGAAAAGTTCCCTCCCCCCGGCATCGGTCATGCCCCGTATCGGCCGAGAGACGCCAGACCTATGCATGTCTGAAGTGTTACCCTTTTTGAGTTTAAATTTTTTTTTTTTTTTTTTTCCCATTTTCCATAAAATTTGGTATACGCTGATTCCAAATATCCAAATATGTTTTATCCCATAAAATACTATCGTAGTTTTTCGCGATTAAAAATAATTATAAACAATTTTTTTTTTTTCCCAATTTTCCTCCGTATACAAATTTTTCATAAGCTGGATTCCAAATCTGTTATTTAGTTTTTATTGTACACGTGTCGTAGTTTTCGAGATATCATGGCGGGTGTCGATTTTTGGAAAGTTTTAACAGACAAATAATTAAATAGCTTAAAAGTTTAAAAACAAAATTTAAATTATGGAAAATACTTTGTATTGGGAGTTTCCCCCGGCTTAGTCAGGGGAAAAAGACTGCTGGGGTGTCCATTAGCCAAAGGGATCTCTCTCTCCGTCTCTCTCTCTCGTCTCCTTATGTATGTGTGTCGTCTCTCTCTCTCTCTCTCTCCCTCCGTCTCTCTCTCTCTCGTTCTCTCTCCTCTCGTCTCTCTCCTCTCGTAATCTAGTCGCAAATCCTTCTCTCATCTCCTCTCATTCGCCTCTCTCTCTCATCTCCTCTCTCTCTTCTCTCTCAGTCTCTCTCGCTCTCTCGTCTCACTGCGCTCCTTCTCTCTCATACTCTCATCTCTCCTCGCCTCCCTCTCCCTCTCTCTCTCATCTCTCTTCCTCTCTCTCACTCTTGCTCTCGTCCCTCTCTCTCTCTCGTTCTTCATTCTCTCATCTCTCGTCGTCACACTTCTCGTGGCTCCGTCTCATCCGGGCCTTCGCATTCCTCTCTCCTCTCCTCGGCGGACCGTACCCCCGTTCTCATTCTCTCTCTCTGTCTCTCTCGCTCTCTCTCTCTCTCCGTCTCCTCTACTCACTCTCTCTTGCTCTCTCTCCTCTCGTCTCGTCTCTCCTCTCGTCGTCCACTCTCTCGCCTGCGCTCTCTCCTCTCTCGTCGTCTCTTCTCTCTCTATCTCTCCCTCTTTCTCTCTCGCCTCTCTCTCTCCGAGTCTCTCCGTCATCTCGGTCCCTCCTGCCTCTCTCCCCGGCCCGGTCGCTCGATCAAATCCTCCTCTCTTCCTGCTTCTCTCTCTCTCTCGCCTCTCGTCCCTCTTCCCGTCGTCCAGTCTCCCCCAGTCTGTCCTACTCTCTTGTCTGGCTTCCTCCTCGAGGTCGGCCTCGCTCGTCTCTTCTCTCTCAGTCTTCTCTCTTATCTCTCTCGATCTTCTCCTCATCTCCATTCTCTTCGCTCCGTTCTCTCATCTTTCGTGCCTCTCCTTCCATCTCTTACCTCCCGCGTCTGATCGATTCTCTCCCTCCTCTTCCCTGCTCCATCCCTTCTCTTCTCATTCTAGCGGCTACCCTCCTGCCTCTATCTCCTCGTCCTCCTCTCTCCCACCTCTATCCCCTCATCTCCAGCCTCTCTCTACGTCGATTCGCGTCGCGTCCATCCGGCCCTCTCGGCTCGAATGCTCTTCTCTGATCCTCCCAACCGTCCGTCTCCTTTCTTCTTTCCTCTCTCTCCCTTTCTCTCTCATATATAATTATATATAATATAAATATAATATTATATATAAATAGTATTTTTTTATGGATATGATATTCAAGATGAAAAACTATTATAGTTGCCCTTACTGTTTTAATAGTATGTGTATCTTATTTTTTATATAGTATTCATTAAGATAATAGGTACTATTAATAGAATATATATTAATAACATCTTCTCATAATAATAATAGATAAAGTGTGAAAGTCACACTCAGAGAGAGTGTAAGAAGTGAAATTATAGACAAGTGACAAGATTCCATGCTTTAGCCATTTTTCCCTTTCGTTAAAAAAAATAAAATATTAATATGTCCGCTGAATATTTCTATGAAAGGAAATTCTATAGAATAAAGTTTAAGCAAATAGGTTATTGTGTGTGGTTGTGTCTTGGGGTTGTTGAATGTTGTTTCTTCCTCCCTCTTTCCCAGTTCGAGGATTCGGGTTTTTAAAAGGAATGTTTTTATTGTTATCAATTTCACAAAATAATACACATTATATTGGAAGAGGATAAAAGAGGAAACATCTTTGTTGTTTGGTATTTAGATTTTGATTCTTTGGTGTCGTTCTTTTTAATATAGACTTTCGTCTTTGTCAAGAAGTAACTTTATCAAAAATGTTTTACACAATAGGAAGGATGGTATTTTGCTTTAGATATATTTAAAATTTTTATAAAATTTTATCTTGCATTTTTTCTTTTCCTTTTTTTTTTATTTTTTTTTTTTTTTTTTTTTTTTTTCCATATGAGGTAGATGTTTTAAAATATTTTAATTTCTAGTTAAAAAAAACAAATGGCGTGAGTATAACATTTCTGTTAATTCATATCAATAGTTCCAAAATATTTCTCACCATATTTTGGGTCATTTAGCATAATAAAGAGGAATTTTTTGGAAAAAGAAATTTGATAACACTCTAACTCTTTGTCCTTGGCACTTTGTCTCTGCCCAAGAATTTGCTTTGTATACCTTGATTTCACACTGGTAATTTTATCTTAGTTTGTTCAAGGTTACGATTGGATTTTCCATTAAAGATTTTAGGGAAATTTTCAAATAGAAACTTGGACAAAATTTCCTTAATTTTCATCAGAGTTGCATCA
>JABUQX010089838.1:0-32410 GCA_015478945.1 Trachelipus rathkii
ATCGCCAGGCTAGACCTTCGAGCAGTCGAAAGCCGTACTGGCGATAGGAAAGAAGGGAATGAGATTCCAGATCGGTCGTTTAGAAGTGGAGAGGTTGAGAATGCGTTTTCAAAGATCTTAGTAGGAATTAAAAGTTAGCAGCTATAGGCGCCGATAGTTATAAGATCAGGAGCGGTTTCCTTTTTGCGAATAGGCTTGCGCACATATTGCGCGCTTCCAACACTGAAGGGGAAAGTGCTAGTATGAGGCATAGAGAATATAGTCTAATGAACGGGGGCGGGGTCAGCACGAAGCACATTCCCTCAAAAACTCGGGTGAGGAAATACCATCCGGCCAACCCGCCTTCCCTACCGTTCCATAGATTTTCAGAAAGCCCATTGCAACCCGATTTCAAATAAATCACACGGCAAAGGCAACTAGGACCACCTGAAGAGGAGAAGGAGCGAGCGAAAGGAGCGAATGGCCAGAATCGTCCAGCGGTTGACGTTAGAGGAAATAGGAGGCCGAGAGATTGAGCCTTTCTCAGTTGGATATTAGTGTTGAAAATGGGCCTAACGACGGAGGAAAGGATTTTCATACAGAAGTTGTTAGAGGATGTTTTTGGCAAGAGGACAGAAAAATTTGTCAGTATGAGAACCAAGGAGGTCAGCGCACTTTCGTTTAATGAAAGTCCACTTTGCTCGTCAAAGAGTTTCCCTGCAACGATTTTTCTAGCTGAAGGAAAATTAGTGAGAGTTGCATTGAGAATGAAGAATATTTTCCACCACCCGATTACGCACTGTCTCTTTAGCCCTGAATGGCCAAAGGAACAAGGCACCGCATCGAACCATGGATTTTGAGGAGAAAAGATTTTCAGTCGAAGAAGGAATGAACCTGTCATCCCATTAACGATTCCAGCTCCCACTTTATCGGCAGAAGCCAAAAGCGTCACCACAGATCCAAAGCAGTCACTCCAATTTTGGTTTACCGTAGAATCAACGCAATGCCCCCCCAGTCAGCCCGATTAAAGCTGCCAAAAAAAACGCATAGGGCAGGATGCAGAGCTGTTGGAGAGAAAGCTATTAAAATTTTAAAGATTTATATAAGGTTGTGGTCAGATTTACGATAGGAGAGAGAAGGTGGTGTATTTATCATAGAAAAGGGACTTAGTGGTAAAACATAGGTCAAGAGTGTTCAAGAATTGGTTGGGACCGTCCTCCAAAATGTGTGTTGGTTCTTTAATTAGTTTGATGCAAGATCCGTTGAGAACACTGAATTGATTCGGTTTCCTCCCCAACCTAAATCAGTATGATGAGGACCCCAACCATTTAGTGTGTGTTACATTGAAATCCCCTAATAGAGGACTTCAGTATTTGGGGAAGAAGGATATAACAGTTTCCGTGAGAAAGAAGTAGTTAAGGTAACTCAGAAAAAGGCATAGAAAATCTGCTTCTATTAGCGAGAACAGTAGCAGCAAGCACAAGATCTATTGTAGTAGAAGGAAGAACATTAATTATAAGCCACAGAACATCGAAGTAGGGAGATTCAAGATTCTCGAGACGTGTTACAGGAGTGTTTATGTTTTACCATAGGCACATACTCCACCCTTCAGACGGAAATATGAAAATAAGTTATAGTTAGGTATATTAAACGAGTAAGAGGATGAATTCTTAGCCCATCCTTGGTCTCGGTCAGACAAGAGCAAAAATTTAGGGTTAGAGTTAGAGACGTGGTATTCCACGGATGCAAAGTTAAGAGTGCAAGCCACGGGATGTTGGTAAAGTCAAATGAAAGCCGCGCCCGTGCAAATCCGCTACATTTACACCCACACACAGTCACAACAACAAAAAGAAACAACAGACAGAAACCAAAAGACAAAACCCAGATAAACGAGGAGAAGTTATTCGTAAGCTAAAACCCTAAAATTTTAAAACACCTTTAATTTTAAAATACGCTAAAACCTCATATTTACAGTAAATATCTAAAATATGAATAATCCAGAAAGTTCAAAAAACACTCGCGCACTTACACACTCTAAAAAATATACCATACAAAAAAAAGAAAAAAAATACTTATTGACAACAACAAAATGGGAAGCTAAAAACTGTATAAATTATAATAAAGCAGATATTCAAATAAGTAAACGCTCAAAAAATATAAGTTAAAAAGAAGTCGAGGCAAAAAAAAAAAATAAAAAAACATAACCTAGTACTAGCTAAACTACGTATTGCCTTTCAACTGCCCAATCCTAAAAACTAACTATAAGTATCCAACATAACTAAAAAAGAAGTTTCAAAATCAATTTCTTTTAGACAATAAACTTATCTTTATATAGATTACATCAGATTCATCACATATGTAAAACCTAATATTTAAAAACACTTAAAAAACAGGAAACATCACTTAAATATACAAAAACACACTTTAATTAGAAAAATAACCAAAACAATATTAAACTACACACAGCCCATTGGACTCCGACTCAAAACCACATTCCTATCACTAACGCGGCACACTACAATATATATATATATAATATAATATATATATATATATATATATATATATATATATATATATATATATATATATATATACTATTATATATTAATTAGGCTTTACTTTACGTTCTCACCCCCTGACCCACCCTGTATAGCCCACACTGCTTACAGATACCCCACTACCTCGATCAGTCTCACAATAGAATAATTCAGGGCTTGATATGTTCCAGATTCTCTGGCATAGAGAGCTTGGACATTGACAGTTCAAGAAGGAATGGGGATATTAGTTTCGGCACCCTTGGTTACACCAGGTTTGGGCAAAAGATATTTATAGTTAGTTTGACAAGCTTGAATCTGTGCTAATAATATATCAAGGTTGGGTGGTGGCCCGCAATTCTTAATTTGGCCAAGGATGACTAAATATTGTTTTTGAAGATAGTTGAAATCAGGAGAAATTTCTGGTGGATGTTCATTTAGTATACTGTTTGGTGGTCTGTTTCTGAAATAGTTTCCAGTTAGCAGTGTGTGAATATGTTTAGTGTACGATGTGTTGTTTTGTGGTGGAGGGATGTTGTTCGAATTTGTTTGTAGAGTAGTGCAGGTGAAGAAGAAGGTTGTTTAAGCCTGTTGTGGGTAGGATTTTGGAGAGGAGTATGTCATAGACGTTGGGGTGTTTGAGCTTTGGCGATGAATTAAGTGCCTATCATTTCTAGGTGTATGTCTATGGGTAGTATTTTAGTTTCCTCATGTAAGTTTAGTTGTTGTGTTGTTGATTTGCTTCCTTTTGCAATTCTGAGTGCGTTATTTTGTGTCATTTATAGTTATGCTTTTTTTGGTCAGTAGTGGAAGCCAGGTTGGAGAGGCGTAGTTTAGTGTCGGAAGAATAAATTGTTTGCATGTGTGTGTGAATATCTGTTTGTTTCTTGTGATTTCAGTGCCAGCGATTGTTCTTAGAATGTTCGATTTCCTGTCTTCTGATGAAGTTAGGTTTTCTATGTGTTTTGTAAAGGTGTGATATGTGTCAAATGTTACTCCAAAGATTTTAGGATTTTTTTTTTTGAAGGGTATGGCTATATTGTTTATGTAGATTCTCTATCTGTTCTTTTCAATCTGATTTCATCCTCAGCACAAATCTCTTTAGTAACGCTTCAATATCCCTTGATCTCAAAAATTTTATGCTGATAGTAAACACTGAAAATACTCCGACCTTTTCACCACTTAATTATTCAATCCCCTCATTCACATTCCTCACCAAAACTTTTATCACCCATCACACTACCACCACCTAAATCATTACAAATTAACACTACTTTACCCACTCACAATAATAAAGATATAACTTCCGACTCATCTTCCCCACAAAATAATTTTCCTGTCGACTTTCCCGTATCTCTCTCTCGCACATTTTTCCTCTTACAATCCAATTACTCAATTCCACCTCTATGCTCAGAGAATTTTCCTATCGACAAACATTCCTTATCCTTATACTACTAAATCCAACTCTTCCCTTTACTCTACAAGTTTCTCCTCATTCTTAAAGCAATTCTGCCTCTTATACCTAATCTTCTAATACACCTCTATGCTCAGAGAATATTTCAATCTATCGCAACATTCTTAAGTTTTGTCAACTAACAGCACTTACATAAATAACGATCTTTACACAGGTAATTTTCTTAGCACATGCAGTAATGGACAAATATTAATAGATATTATAAACCTATGCGCTTTACCACAAACATTACAAAAGAACACTCTCATATGCACTGCAAATCCATTATAATCCTAGAAGAACATATACCCACCATTCATGCACGGCTCACAACCTTTAGTACAGGCCTCTCCAAATCAAAACTCTTATTCACCTATAAAGAAATTATTACAACTTCTTTTCTCATATAATGTTATTTATCTCGACAATGGCGAAGTCCCCATCTTCCCTTTACGAAAATTCTCTCTTCAACTAAAACAAGACACTGATAAATATTATATTGTCCACAATACCGCCTTTTACACAAATATCTCACACATATAGATGAATGGATCACAAATTCTCTCCAAAACAGTTACATAAAATCAATTTCTTCGCCACACTGTTCAATCCTCCTTGTAATTCCCAAAAAGACCACTTTACGTCACAGAATAGTTGTGAATTACGGGCATATAAACTCTTAACTGAGTTTTAAACCGCTATCTTCTACCATGTATAAACGATCTCCTCCACACATCAGGCAAAAGCTCCCTCTTTACCACAGTAGATCTCCTTCCTCGATGCTTATCACGCAGTAGAAATTGAAGAGGGGACCCAACCATATATAGCATCTCGCACTCCAAAGGGACAATTTTTTCACTCCATATTAAATTTTGGTCTCTCAAATGCACCTTCTGTCTTTGCCCGCACAATGGATTTAGCCCTCTCCCATCTCTTTGGCATAGCATGCAGAGTATTTCTTGATGATGTTTTAATCATAGATCACTCAATATAATTTCACTTTCAAAATATCACTAAAGTTTTTGACTCTTTACGAAAAAAAAACTTCGCATTAAACACTTTAAATATCGCTTTCTCCGAACAAGTGTTCTTTTCCTTGGCTTCCGCATTTCAGATAACGGCATCAGTCCTGACACATCCATATTAAAACGCTTCAATCCTTCACATCTCCGACAATTGTTGTGGAAACACATTCTCTCGTAGGCTTTTTAAATTATTTCAATCCTCTAGCGAAAAATTTTCCAATAATCGTAAAGCAAATAAAATCTTTACTAGTTAAAAATGCTCATTTTATTTATAATTCAGAACAACAAACAGCATTTGACGCTCTTAAGCAAATTTTACTTCCCCACCCACAATATAGGCTTTTCCTGACTACGAGAAACCCTTTATCGTAACAAGGACACATCACAAAGGGGCCTTGGAGCCGTTCTTCATAAACACAGCCAAAATGACAGAGAAATTTCACTTTCTTTTGTAAGTCGTTCTCTCTTTAAAGCAGAAACAAATTACAGTACACAAGAACAGGAAACACTAGCAATAGTATTCGTTTTATCCAAATTCAAGAACACAATTCTTGGATATCCTCTCACCATTGTAACTAACAACCAACCATTATTCCACCTCTTTGAACACAAACAACTAACGGGTCAACTGTAACGCTGTAACATATTTATTCAAAGTTTCAACCCACAAATACAATACAAAGCTGGCAAACTAATGTTATAAGCCATGATTTAAGTCGCAACCCACCCACTTTCCACCCCACAGCCCCCACGGCTTCTTCCTCCTAAACATCCTATTCCTCTGGGTACAGTTCCCCCTTTTTTCTCTCTATCTAAACTTCCTGCTCCACCCCCACCTCGACCCTCTAACTCCCCACCCCCTTTACCGTCAAACAAATTTCCTCAGCATAAGGAACATTTCATATCACTATGAAAAACAAAACACAAATAAGCATTTTTTAAACAATTATAAGACTTATTTATGTTAGCATATTGCGCAAAGAAAAATTAGAAATACTCCAGGACATCATTCAACTCGGTTTTCTTTTCTCCTTACAGAAACATGAAAACTATCAGATTCCAACTCTGTTTCTCTTTCATATGGGCTTTAATCACGGAAACACAAGTAAATAAGGGCAAATAGAAATTATTCCTTTGGTTTATTTGATCAAAACAAGGGAAGAGCAGCATTCATACAAGGATTAAGTAAATATAAGACTTAACATGCAGTGTCCAATATTGTTATACCTGGAAATTCATAATAATGAATTATTAAAATCATACATACCTTATTTACAAGCATGATATATAGCTATGTTTCATAACATCCAAATAAATTCTACTCCACATACCCCTGCACAATTAAAATATATAAAAGAGCACTTAAAAGATAAAGCAGTTAAACTAGAAGAATTACTTGAAAATCCCTGGATATTATCACACACAACCCACTCAAACAACTGAAATAAACGAAATTTGTTCATTCTGGTCGGTTCAATTTTAAAAGCACTTTTCGGCACCGCCACTTCCAAAGATATGGAAACCATCTCAAACAAAATGTAAATTTAATGTTAGAATCAGGGTTTAATTCAGAAACAGCTATTACCAGGTTAAACCCACAGATCCATGGAAACACAAAAACGTTATCTCAACTTAAAATAAACCAAAAAACTATGTACACCATATACAACCGTTCCATTTCTTCCATAGATTTCCAATTAGAAATTTCAAAACTAAATTTATATTTCACCACGATCAACAGCATCTTTGAGGATACCAACAAGTTATAAAACATTATGCAACACACCTTAATCACTTTAAAACAATACAGCACACTTCTAAATTTATACTCGTAACAATTTCTTATCTCACTTTTAAAGAACATCAGACTTAAAACAAATTCACATCTAATATTCCATCCCACACCGTAAAACTTCTATCAATTCCTCTCCTACACTAGGACAATCACTCATTTAAAGCACCCATATCAATTGTCCACTCTTATTCCATTCACTGCTGACTCCTATTTTGACACTTTTAAAATAATATCTTTCCCGATGTACAGAAATTACTCTTCAAATCGGATCACCATCCAGACTCTTTACCCTTTATTTCTTCCTTATCCTGGAAGAATTAACATACGCTTATAGAAAAGCTATTACACCTGATAATAAAAGAGAAATTTCTTTTTTAAATCTCTGCATACCGACCGACCTCTTGCACACCACAACAAATCCAAACTGCATTATATCTTTATTATTAAGCAATGAATCTTTCAATACGCCTTTTCTAAACAACTTAGCTTACACAGTATCTCTCAACAGTCTTACTTATATATTCATGCCACCAAAGACCACGCTACCAAGCTACCCCTACGCCAAACCGCAAGTCCTACACAGCTGCCTTTTTTTCTATTCCTCACGGCTGTAAATTTATTTCTGACGCTTACAGTTATTTATACACACATCTCGCATACAAATTCATTCCAATTGGCTATAGATTAACTACACTGAATTCCCGAAATTTCCGAATTTCACTCCTGAACATAAAACCTATCAAAATAGTATACAACTACATCCAATAAATGTTCACTGGGATAAACGATTAGATACTTTGACTAAAAGTTTCCAAACACAACCATCTTAGATAAATTGCATTTTTCTTTCCTTTTTCATTTTTATAAGAATGGCTGATTGGTACATCGCTAACATCAGATTCTGCCGATCCCAAGGGCGAAATACTAGAACACTCAGATGTTAAATGCTCCCCCTTGAAATTAATTTTCATTTTACATTTAACTTGATAGTTAGGTGGCACTGAAACAGTAAACTTACCAAATGATTCAGCACCGGATGACATCATTTTACCTGTTAAAATTTTAACGACCAACTCCTTTAATTTACAATTTTGTATTTCCTGAATAGTCTAAAAAGTTCATCTAATTTTCGCTCGCCTCATTCCCCCATGAGTACATGCGAGGAGGAGGGTGCTTCGTATCATCTTCGCGGGGGACGCATGAGGCTCTCCACGTAAAATTGTGATTGCTCGCTGTTCTACCACTGAAGCTTTTCAAATGATCCACTACACGTAATCAAAATACAGAAAGAAGTATGAGCTATGTACTCCGAGACAGTGTTTTGGCAATTGCCGCAAACTCATTCCTGAAAGATATAATATAGTTATTAGTAAAATCACGACACAATAACCGATGTAATTGAACAATTAATAGGGGTGAAGGATGAGTGTTAATAACGATATATATTTTAGTGAGTAGCATTATACAGGACTCCGAAAGCTTCTTACTTGATTTTTAGTAAATTTATTAAGACTCATAAATATTACCTCAATAAATTGGTGTTCATCAATTATATAAATTAAATGTGAAGTCACATAATGTCCTTATTCTTTAAATATTAATTTACTACACAAAACACTCTAATCACCTTCACTAGACTTTTATATATTTTTATATATATTATAATATATAACTATTTTAATAAAATAATTATGAATGACATCTTATGATACTTTAAGTTATTTATAATGTCTACAAATGAAACCAATTAACCATTTAAGAGTACCAACAGAAAACTCGCTTAACTCTCATTTATATATATTATTAGCAGTAATAACGATTTTAATGGGAGACTTATTATTCATCAAAATCTCACATTTCTTTATCGAATACCAGTGAGTATCATGGGAATCATGTTTTTGTTTTTAGGTGAACAATCTTTTATTATCTTTAATTTTAATTTGCAATCTATGTTTTATCATGGTTTAGCAGTATTTTTTTATTTTGGAGGGATGAATAAAGAAAGATGGAAGAATTATTTTTTTTTATCATGAAGTATATATATACCCTGTAGTAATTCAACCAACTATTTACTAAGAATATTTATACAAGGAGAGTGGCATAAGGTTAATCAAATTGACTTTTATAGTTATGATAAATGTTGGGTAATACTAAATTTCGTGCAAAGGCACAATGATGAGAAATATCATTCAGATTGTGAAACCAATAAACAAAGGTTATTTATTATATCGATCAATTAGATTATCTATGAAAGTACTTATTCAAAATTTTTATAAGTAAACAACTCATGTTTCATCGTTAGACACTCATCAGTATATACCTACATACATATCAAAAGCATTTAAAACACTAAACGTCTAAGTTACTGTTTATAAGGATGATCTTTTAATATTATGTGGTTAAAAGACAATTTGACTGCAATGCAGCAATACCTAGACAAAGATTCTGAGTAAAATCTGCTTCGTATTTATATTTTCTTAAGCTGAAAATATTTGTGAGTATGATAAAGAAATAAATGAAATGATTCCACAAAAAACTAGATGATAAAATAATTTTGCCATGAAATGGTAATATATCATTGCATAAAATTACACTAACAAAGACAATTACAAAAAAATTTATTCTTCATATATATATATATATATATATATGTGATATTTAGAGTACAGTATAGATCTATATACTAGGGTATTTAGCGTTCCATTAGATGTGTTTTTATCTCAGTATAGTGAGGGGGTGGAGTACTCTAAGACTAAATACTATCTATACTGTTTATGTATTTCAAAATGGTTAAAATTACTTTAAAATATAGATATATTTATAGGTTGGATATGCTATTTTGATTTTGTTGTTATATATTCTATATTACTTATATATATTAATAACTAGTATATAATATATATAATTATATATATATATAATATATTATATATATTTATATATATATATATATTAATATATAATAATATATATAATATTATATTATATATAGGTGATATTTGGTTTACATCCCTTCCATGGATTGATAAATATTATATATATTACCTATAAGTTATATAACTTGAGTGTGAAAGTATTTTCAAGAGCATATGTTAATATTCGAAGCAGAGATTTAGAAACTGTGTTACCATATAAGATTGGTCATTCTTTTTCTGGGTAGATATAGTATTGGATCGGACTATGAGTGTGATATGAAGCCTACTTAGCATACATTGTTCAACTGGACGTACGTCTGTGTATTGATCCTCGGTGTAATAATGGTTATCGAGTCCTTGAGCGATCTGAGTTGAAATTTTTATTCTTATTATTTATTGCAAATTTGACACAACAAGCTATATGGCAGCCTATACTATATATTATATTCGGCGTTGTCTTATAGCTTTGGTTGGTTGTATATAATGTAATATATACTATCATACTCACAAAAGCACGCCAAGCAGAAAATCCTAATGTAGTTACCAGCTAAGTTGTATCCAATCCACCCTCTAATACTGACGATATTTTAAATAAGTACCTATATATAGAGTTTCAAAGCAGTGTAGTATGCAGGTGAAGCAGAAGAATTATTAGATAAAAGCTGTGAGTTCCTATAGTTAACTTCTAAGAACTAAAATACTCTACCGGTACATTAGTTGAAGATTTTTAAGAATCACAACTTGTGAATCTATATGAAGGTAATTGGGATATCTGCTTTCTACTCGTTGCTGATAATAATGAATCGGTGACAGATTCAAAGGAAAAACGGAGTGATAAATAATTCTTTCATCTGTGTCTCACCGGGCATTTTATGATAATTGTATTCAGAACTTATGATTGAGTGAGCACGAACTAAAACATTCCGTTTTCACGATTTTTTCGGCGTGCTTTCTCTATAGACTTTGAGTATCTGGTGTTGCTTTGTTACCCTACGTTGAGCGAGGTGCCAAGTAAGTCCTTTCATCTCCACGAATAGTATTCAGTCTCGAAGTAGATGTTTATCACGAAAGTCTTCGAACAATGTGTGTCAGAAAAAATGTCCTTTTATATGTCTAAGGCATGGGTTCCAACCACGCAGCTTACGGCTGTGCAGTTTTAGAATTAAAATATGTACTGCGAGTATTTTTCCAAGCAAGATGTAATATTTGTAAAGTTTGTGACTTAATGAGAGAGAGAGCGACGAGAGAGACACGAGAAATATATAGCTCGATGCAAAATTATTTGGTTATTTAGGAGATTTGCCTATGGACGTATTTTTTCTCTGTGGGTAATGATGGCATAAGTATCGGACAAGTGACATGTCGACATCTCAACTGTAAAATTCATCTATTTCTAACTTTTGAGTCGACGAAAACTGTTCAATGTTCGATGTTGCGAGTCTGGTTGGCGTACGAGGTAGTCGATATATTCGCTTGTAAAATGTTACCGTTTAACTTTTGTCTTCAATTATGCAAAATTTGCCGCATCATGCTATGTTGTAGATCTCCTCTCATATGGCAACATTTATCCGTCGGAGAGCGTTCCTTGACCCTCTCTGGTGTTTCTTCAGGTGGTATGTTCAGAATGCACTCAGTATATTCGCACAGGAAGATGCATAAGGTGATTTTCCTACTACTTATACTCTGCATTCTTGTCAAGACTACCTAAATACTATGTCCATTAATGCTAAGGTGATCAAAGCGTGATATCGGAGGCAAAGTCAAATTAGAAAACTGTTCCGAATAATTTGCCGTTTACTATTAATATACTGTGGGAAGAATGGGGCGGAGATGTGAAGATATATCTGATGCTTGGTAGGGAGCTTCGCCATGTTAGATCATTGTCTAACAAGGGCGACTCTGTTGTCGGATGGTTCAGATAGTCTCTGGCGCGGTTAGGTCTTGGTAATTATTTGGATTCTATTCTGTGTTATAAATTCAGTTGAGGCAAATTTGCCGGGTGCACACAGAGCATGTTGTGGCCAATTTCGGCGTATCTGTGACTTTGGTTGGATTATCCTGTAACGCCAGGTGATACCAAATCATACACACATTACCGCAGAATGCAGTGTAGCCCAGTATGGTTCCAACTCACACTCTTGTCGCTATGCTTAGATATCTAAGAGGCTATACTAATCCCTTTCTCCAAACATGTCCTTAGTGTACATCTTGAGGAAAGTCCATACGTGAAAGATTAGAAATACTCTAAATCTCTGTGATTACATAATACTCCTTTGCATTTCTTTCTTTGCATGGGGCTAAAGTTTTAGTTGATTATCGGAAGCCTTAAAAGATATTACGTAATCATGTATTATGCCATGCCAACTCTTTGATCAATCAAAACTGACCGAACGCTTGTGTTCTGCCAGATAGATGGTGTTCGTAGTGGATCGAAATGGAGTGTGGCTCAGTGTTAAAAATGCTAGATGTAATGTACTGTTTTTTCTATTGTGTCTTATATTTAACACAATAAGACAAGAGTTAAACCAGTATAGTAAGACTCGTGCTACATAAAGCAATTGTTTAGAACTAAGGATAAGCTTTATTGCTCATTGTTCTTGACTTGGAGTCCCATCAACTTCTACTATCTCTCTGTTTGGCTTGTCCTTAGTCTATATATGCTCTTGGCTTTTGGGTTTGGTATGTTCTTGTATGTAACTCCAGATGAACACCCGGAAGCATGTTTAATTCATATACTTTAAATAAAGTAGCCCCCAGCAGGTTTCCAAACACCCAGACTTCCCTCATCGTCTGTATGTGCTACTATAAGTAAGTATCGAGTTTAACAGAGAGAGTGTGTGACGAGCCCGACAAAGTGTTCTTAATTCTCGTTTTATTTACGTGCAATTTTTTGTCTACGCGAGATGCTTCCTTTTCTGAGGGGAAGACGATATTAAAGGTTTCTATTAATTTTATATAAAGTATTATCCTATTTGTTTCTCTATAATTAGCAACATAAAAAATATATGACAACTAAAAAAAATCGTGCAGAAATTCTTTTAAATATTAGACTATTTTCTAACTTGATTTAAAATTCGTCAAGATGCACACATTCGAACTATTCTATATAACGCTATTCGAGAGCAGACCTTCGGCTGATTGAGTACACGTGTACTCCGTAAAGTCTTAAGTTCAAGTAGCAATTCAAATGAAGGTCTCATTTGTCGCCGAGCTAGTTAGAATATAGGGCTTGAGAGGTAATGACCGTATCGATTTCTATTGTGAACATTTTTTTCCTTTTATTAAGTTCGTATATTACTGAATACTCACCAATTTGGCTTAATCAAAATTTAGTGTATGATACCTCCGCCTCTCACTCCTCATGAAGTATGTTTCTATTTGTTATTAGAGACTTGCTACTCTAGGCATACTATATATTACTATAGATCATTAATCACCTTGTTCTTACTTATTATATGATATTTAATTTGTTATTCTAAATTAATAGTTGTAGTTATACAGTATAATATATTTTCTGTTTAATACAATATATTAATTTGATTATGGGCAGATATAGACTATATAATTTCACATACCCGCTGATTGAAGTGGAAATGTTTAGCTCATTAGTGACGAACAGACAAAAAATTATTCTTTGACATAGGTGAAGAGTATTAAATTATCATCAGTGATACTAGCGCATCACCACAACTAGAAATAATATGTTCTTTAGTCTGTGAGGTTAACACATTCACGTTTTCACAGCTGTTAGTACCATTATCAAAAAACTCACACATATTTAACAATTATAGTTATTTCTATTGTTTATTTTGCAGACGTCATATTTTTATCCGTCGGGCTTGAAAGTGAGTCTATCATGTTGATCAGCAAATGGATGCATGAGATTACGAATGCTATCTTTTGGTAGGATATACCTTTTCGACTGAATGACTTGCGTATAAAAAAAATATTTGATATTGAAGACCAAGGAGCTCCTCTAAATGGAAGACTCCCTGCTACATGCTACAACTCTGTTCTATGGACTTATATGACTAAGTTCAGTCAATATATATTAACAATATGTTCCCTTCTGCAGTTCTCTCAATGTATGATCTTGGATCAGTGTTGACAGCCAGGTACTTAACTTATGCGTAACAATTCTTGAAACTCTCTTAAAATATCCTATGTATTACCGGAGTTACGAAAATTTACAACTACTCGGTCCTCCCTCTCATGGAAGTATGATTCCAGATCGCCGGGATTTCCGAATCTTATAAGGAAATTTTGCACGCTCATCTATTTGATAATAATTTTATTATTTCACACATACGTCTCTTCGAGGCACCCAACAGTTATTTTTTCTCTGTCTAAAAGTATTTAATATATCAGGAAAAAAACAATGTACAATATCGTCAGTTCAGACAATGGAGCCTTCTCGGCTAGCCGTGTTCTCTCACTCGTGCTGTCTCGTGGGCCAACCCTTAACGATCTTTTTCTTCTCGACGTGTAATTTTGTTCAAAATGACTTATTTCTATGATGCTTGTCCGTTCGTCTCCGGAGCAATATAATTATGCTTGTTCTTGACACCCTTCCAAAATAGACTCACTTTGTTTATTCTATAGTGCAAAAATCTAAATCTTTTCTACTCAACTCCCTTATGGAGTATCTTCGTGTTTCGTCAAGCTTCGTGTGAGCGTTGTCCAGCTGTCCGACTCCGGATCCGACTAACGTTTCTGTTCCATTGAGTGATCTAAGTTGTTGTTTTACAATTAGATTTAACATTGCAAGTCTACCTTCAAGAGACTCATTATGTATTATACGTGACTACCTAGAATATTTCGTATAGACACAAAAAATACACTCATCTACTCCTCACAGGATCCTCGGTTGCCGTGCTTTCGTGCTCTCTCGAGGGCTCCCCCGTTTACTTTCGCGTGTGTTGTTGTGCGCTCCGGATCGAAGAAATAAAAACGATTTATATTGGTCTAATCTCGAAATTGTTTCTATGTAGATCTTTCATTGTACATCACTATTTTCCACGCCTTAAAAATATATTTTAGCTGTGAAAAACAACTTAAATGTAGTCTTTTTAATCAGGATTCGGTAAGCTCGTTAGCCGAGCCTTTAACCGGGAACCTCCAGCTACTGCTCCGGCTTTCCCGCCCCGCTTTTCCGGTCTGAGTACTCTTGCGCATTCTCCGTGCGAGGCCGCAGTGAAATCCTGAGGCTTGTTTTCCTCCTAAGAGTGCCTGCTCTGTACATGAGTTCTGGCTTACTGTGGCTTCGGCTTGCTCTTGTAAGTCTAGGTATCCTCGACCTTTATATGCGCTTTTTCAGTGTTACGTGAATTAAGATACTCGAGTGAATTACGTTGCCAGTATATGAGATTTTTAACCAAATTGATTCGTTTTTAATTTTAGTTCATCTATATTTTTCATAATTTATCACTCCATTAATTTTTAATTTTCTACAATTTGCTAACAGAAATTATTACAGCTTTATTTAAGTAATAACTCACCTCATACCCCCATGGATCCGCTTGTATCGGGCAGGTTCCTGTATTTCCGGCTTTGGACTATTCAGAGACCTTCGGATCATTCGGCTTGCGAGGTACTTCCAACTAGAGTGAGATTAATCATTTTGTGTGGAGTGTTACTAATAATATTGTCAGGAGGAGTTGTGGTCCTATGGCGCTTCTTCTCTCTTCCAGTTCAACCGACATCCCTGGATGCGTCCTCCACCTAGAAAAAATGACTATTAGTAGTTCTATTGTAAACAAGGAGTGTACGATGTTCGGACCGCTCATTGACCGTGATATTCCCGTGGATCACGGATCCGGCTCCGAACTTCGACTTTTGGCTGCCGGGATTCGACTAATTTCGAAATTTGAGAGAGGATTGTGAATTTCCCAGCTTTTGTGATTTCCTCCTGCTGAAAAATGTTAAATACTAGGATTACTATAAATTACAAATAGAATATTTCATATTTTTCGGCAAATAAAATTCCTATACCCAGGAATGCCGGCAAGGACCTGGCTGTTAGATGCCGACTGTTCCGGGCTCCAGATCCTTGTCTACATGGTAATATGCAGCGATAGTCAACTTTGATAAATTTTGTTCAGGTCTCCACCTCGTCGTAAGAACGAGGTTAGCGGATCCGCTACACCCCCGTAGCGCGTCTTTCTTGACAACCACTATACTAGTGAGTACATCGTAGCATATACATAAATATTTCGCAGAAAATGTTCGTATTTGACACAGAGCACCATCTGTAGCTAAGCGCTCTCGTGATCGGAGCCTACCGCCGTGTGAGGGAAGAGCGTCTTGCAGCAGACGCGCTCATAACTGTGACATTATCGCTTCACTACGTGGTATCCGAACTGATTATTAGATTGTCTTACAGTACTATTTTAGAAAATAATATATGTTCATGATATTATTATATATACACTGATTCTTCGGAGATATTTTTTCACACTATTATCTTAAAAAAAATATTTTTAGAGGAAAATTTATACCAAAGGATTACCGGATAACGTCCGGCTTCTGAGTGACTTCGAGCTTCTTGTTGCATTCGAGCTTTGCGCGGATTCGAGTGATCATAAAGGTTACCTGCCACTTTTTAAAATTCAAGTAATAATTTGACCATTTTCGTTTAGTTTCTTTGAAATAAGATTAATGTATTAAAAACAACTTCTAAAACTTAATTTCACTAGATAAAGAAATTCATTTCACCTAAGTAATCCGGCTCGTTTTTACATAAGATTCACTAAACATTCTCAAGGGTATAATACAACTATGCATATTTGGTAAAACCCAAATAAATAATTAGGTCTAGCTTGCTCCAGCTCTAGCCTCCATTCTCTAATTATTATAGTATCAGGTATAATATATAGCATATACTATACTATTATATAATATGAGTATACCCTTTCTTATTAAATATGAATCTATTTTTTCACATCTTCTCAATAAAAATATTTTAGTGAAAGATTAAATTCGATAACCGTTGACTATTATAGCTATTGATATACCGGGTGTGGATGGTATGCCGGAATACCGTGTCTACATTCATGAGATTGCAGGCTTCGGGCATGAATACGTGGTGTGTTACTCGCAGCGCTAAAGGGTTAGGTTCAATGAGTTATTGTGCAATGTTGTTTCCGGATTCGTCAGAATATCAATTACTGTAGTTCTAGATTATATATGATTTTATATCTATTTTGCAATGGAAAAATATATATTAATCTCAAAAAAAATGTCTCTTAATTCATACAAGGATTCCGGCTCCGAGAGATGTATCGTGAATCCAGCGTATACTGATAAATTTAAGAAATCATATCAAACTATTTCAAACAGTAGACGATCAACAGCACGATCAGGCATTCAAATATCTTTTGAGCTTATATTTGACCTATTTCGTTTCTTATAGAAACTTAAATACCAGGGGTGCAAATATAGGATTCCAGAGAATTTCCTCGGATATTCCTTAGTACTTAGCGAGAGACTATTCTGGACCATTAGTGTGTACTTACCGGATACCCAAGAACTAATTGAGGTGTATGCAGAGTATGCGAGAGTCACTGAAAACCAGTTGTTGTCTCGGATAGGTACGATACTGTGCTGTCCTGAGTGACTAGATCGAAGGAATTTTTGCTAGCTCTAAACTAATGAGTAGTAAGTTTCCACAAGTGAAAAAATAAATGTCATTATCTCCTAGTGATCAGCGTGGCTTCCGGATAAGGCTGCCGGATATCGACTTTGGCCTTCAGCCTCTCGGGATCCAGTACTAATAGTATTTTTTCTTAGGACTCACCCACTTATATAATTGTTGAACACTGTTCAGCAGGCCTTAAATGCCGGGTCTTCACTGTAGAGCACAGCGTCTCCTTGAACATATGGATCGAGACAAAAATCTTATTTGCGACAACATTCAAGAAAATAAATCTTGTTTTGTATGAGATGATAGAGGATATTTGTCATACCAGTATATGACGGGATCCGGATCCGGCTCTGACTTGCAGTGGTCTAAATACTGCGTTATGCCTGGAATCCGACTATAGGTTTATCGCTGAGGCAACCCGTAAAATTGTGGTTGTTCGGCAATTTCGCTCACATCTTCTGGCTGAGCAATATAATGAATATTTTGTAACACACACGCAGAAAAATAGTATCCAGTGACGAGAAACCACATTAGGTGATGAGTCTTAGTAGAAAATTATATCTCAGAGCTCTAGGGCTATAGCGTAGTTTGCGTAAGCTATTTAGCGGTTTATTATTTTCTTCTCACAAATTTATGCTCTATTAGAATCACTTCTCAGCGATTTGACTGATTCACTGAACTTAGCAAAATGAGAATTAATAGCATCATTCCGAAGGTTCATCTTCTGCTGGAATTCAAATTCATGACCGCAGTGATTCAAATATCCTAGAGCACGATCATGACTTCTTGACCGTGACTTCCAGTGTGACTCCGAGAGTGTGCGCATGGAATTGAGGTAGGTAGCACTCTTTCGTAAGTTTCGTACAAGATTTAAGTTGTTCTCGGTGGAATTCCAAGTGTTAGTTCTTGATGACCATAATCAATTTAATGGAATTCTTCTGAGACAATGAAGATTAATTGACGCAACGCGAAGATATCTAATAAAATTCTTTGATTAACTTAGTGATTTAAACTAGACTTTCTAGTCAGAACTTTCTAACTCAGGATCCTAGCACACACTTCAGATCCTGGTCTCTGTGGTGAGTCGCTCGCGTTGATTGTGAGCGAATCGGCTTTTCCTGTGCTCCGAGTTTGATGTACTGCTAAGGGTTTCTTGGGCTACTTATTACTTTATATATCTCTATTTAACTTCTTTCTTCCACTTTGTGAATAATTTTTCTATCACTATAAAATAGTTATTTGTATGGAAGACTAATATGAAGTCAATTGTCGCCGAGTGCTCCGGCTTCCTTCGGTCTCTGTGTCTCCCGGTGCGCCTCTAACCTACTGGGTGAGAGTGAGTTATTTCTTGATCTATATCGAGACTGGTGCCTGGGTTGTTTTTTCTTCTGCCGCTATACGGGATGGTGCCGGTGTGAGGATCCGACTAAGGTCAATTCTGCACCTTTAATGTATATAAGTGTTTCTAGTAGATAGTGAGTCATTGTGGTAAAGTAAGATGTTTACTATGTCTAGAGATAGTTGATTTTATTTCTTGAAAAATAAAATTATTATTCCTGTAATAAATCCCTCTCAGAATCATGGCTCCGGCAGACCGGAGCACAAATGGTAGCGTACACGAGTTCAGTTTTCAGACTACCAGTTCTGGGTACTCGTTTCACTTCGCTTCCGTGTTGCATCTTATCGGACCATGCCACATATGTAGATCACGTGAGTAAAAATCCGCTAGCTACATATGATTATAGGTAAACGAGTTGTATGAGCACATACTGTTATGTAGATACGAAGACTAATGGTATTTTATATCACTTGAGTATATTAAATTAAGTAATAGAAACTGTCGAATAATTAATTATTTTTACGGTTAACCACCACCCCTAACTTATAATTATAACTTAAGATATTTATGAACGGTTTTGGAAGATTAGAGAATTATAAATATATCTCGTATCAATCCTATTCTCTCTTATAAAAAGAGATGGAAGTGTTGACTAAGATAATAGCGTTAATCAACGTAAATATCATTTATTTAATAAGCTTTAAAATAGATAGAACACGGAGTAAACTTCATGAAGGGTTACTATTGCAGCCTGAGGTGTTTCATTATAATAGAATTTCATTATAATTATTGGCAATTATTATTCAACTAAAGAAGTTGAAATAAAAAAGTGATGCTGTGTTGTAAGATATTACTGCTTTTTCTTGTATATATATGAGAGTTAATGAGATAGTGAATTCTACGTTGTTGGTTTGACGCACGTTTTTCTCACCAGCTTCCCTTTATGAACTCTTTGAGGAGATCCTCATATTTGTTTCACGAGATTATATGTATGTTTGTGCATTTCCAGTATTCTAGGATATCGATTGATTAGGTTAGAATTGATTTCTGTGATAGGATAGAGAGAGTAGGTTATGAGTGTGTTAGTGAATATATAATTTTTATTTTGGAAACTTATCACAAGATTTCCAAGTTAAATAGTATGGCGAGAGTTGAGTGTAGATTAATAATGGTATCTCGAAGTGAGTAGTTGAAAGATGAGTTGTGTTGGTAATTATGAGAATTAGTTAATTGCTATATATATAGTATTATGGTAGATGTTTATGAATCAGCGAGAATGAGAGTTAAGGGGGATGTATTATTAAGATTTATATCAATCAGTGTATAGAACTTATTTAGGTGTATAGTAAATATTAATTAAGTTATGATTAAGTAAGGAAGAGATATGAAATAATATGGTAGAGAAAGTATTAGGTGATAATTAATTATAGGTAAGGAGTGATTAGATTAATTGAAATATATATAAGCTTATGATAAGGTGAAAAGTTATTTTTGATGTATATGGCTTATTTTGTATTAATTAGTCAAGCGCTACACAACGCTCAAGATTTCACCATATAGGTACCTCAGCGTATTAAGGGCAGATGAGAGACCTTTAAGTGAATATGTAGTGATTTAAGGAAGTGATAATTATACAGTTATATAATCTACATCTATGATGCACGTGCGAGAGTAAACTCAATACTGTTGGAGATCGGAATGAATGGATGTGAGATTCCAGATGATTTCATGAAATTGTAGTATAGTTGAGGTAGAAGGATGTCATAAGGTATTTAAGAGTTACATGAATTTATAAATATGTAGAGCTATTTATAGGGCATAGTTGATGGGTATCAGTAAATAGCTAACTGCTGACATATATATTAACACTTCGTTCATCGAATTCTGGGTTGTATATATACATTGTATTTATTTGTTAGGTATCTTAGTTACATCATCATCTTGTGAGTAATAAATTAGTAAAGATTGAAATTAGTTATGAGTTATTATAGATAAGGATCATAGTTTAATAGGAGAGTATTAAAGTATATGATTATATAGTTCACGTCATGAGATACCGTAATAATTCGTAGGTATGATCACGGCACTTCAGGAACTGCAAATTTCAATAAGTGATAGTATTAACATTCTATCTTATCAATAGAATATACTATCTAAGGATATATTATATATTATATATAGGTATTATATTATACTATAGTATATTACTATTATATATATATATACTATATAGTAGTAGTATCTATATCTATCATTACATATATAGTATATAAATATATATAGTATGAATTTATATATAATATAGTATACTAATGATCAAAAGTAATATACAGTTATTTTAATAATATTATATCATATCTAGACAGTAGTACCACTTAAATTATATCATATAATATAGATTATAGCTATAAGATATTAGTACTGTATATATAATATTATGTCTATAATAAGTATTATAACATTAATATATATTATTTATAGGTTATATATTATATTGGTTTTAGTATTCATTATATATATAATATATATACTATATAACTTATTATTATATTAGGCTTATATTATGGTTATAATTAGGTGATAGTTTATAGTTATTATATAGTAGTATATATACTTATAGATATATATTATAATATACTATTATATGATATAATATATATATATATTATATATCTAGATAAATATATATATATATATATATATATATAATATATGATATATAATTATAGTAATAGTTATTAGGTTTGTGATGTATTAGTTTAATTACTATGTTACTATAATATATATATTATAATATATTATATAATATATATTATTTTCGGAGATGTGATTATTATAGTACATAAAAGTAGTTATTATTATTTATATATCATATATACTTATTTTTTATTATTATATTAATAGTATAAGTATAGTATAGTATATATATAAATTATATACTATAATATATATATATATATTATATTATATATATATGATGAAGGGGACGATAATCGTCAGCGTCATTAGGTCATAAATCGGTATAGTTCTTTTCTAGCTTCGTCATCGCTCATCGTCATCTCATTTTTGCCGGAATATTTTGGCCGATTCAATTGAATAATTAAATAAGAACTTTGGAATAGGAATTCAAATATACAAGTAATATAATATATATATATTATATATAAATAATAATAATATAGGTATAAACATCAATGGCTTAAATTAGTTTTAGTATTAAGATATTAGTATAGGTAGTATATTATTTATATTTATTTTATAGTACTATTGACTATATGAGTATTGGTATATATAATTTCTTATATTTATTTTTATATGTATCTATAGTATTAATTAATTATATATTACCGTAATATTAGATTATAGTAAGGTGGTAATTGATGTCACGTAGATATATTAAGTTATGTAGTTTATAAGTATGGTTTTATTGCTATATTAGTTATATATTTATTGTGTGAGATATATATTATTATATATAGTGTCTCCGAAAGTAAGTATATTATATAAAATATATAGTATTATATATTAATATATATTAGTATATGTATAGTATTTATATTATCTTGGTAATGTATATATAGTGATATATATATATTATAATATATATATATATTGTAGTATATTGGTACTTTATATATTTATTTACGTTAATAACACATAACGTTAAAGGAGTATATATATTATTATAATTATATTAATATTTGTTATTATAGTTATGAATAATTCATAATAATATATAGTATAAAACGTGTAATACTTATTTTATATTGATAATAGTATTATATAATATTATTGTTGGTATTATTATATATATATATATAACTTATATATTTTATTATATTATATTGGTTAAATGGTTAATCGAGGCGTTATATATATTAGTAGTCATAAGTACGTTTAGGTTATATCGGTGAGTATTTGATATATTTAGGTAGTATATAGTGAGATTAGTTATAGTTATTATATTATATAGGTATTACGTATTATTGGAGTGGATGAGTGTTTTTATGGTCATGTTTGGTGGTTTTTTACGGTATTACTTATATTAGTGATTTACCATTGGTTTGCTTATGGTATTGATATGAGTATTGCAGTCTTAATTGTCGCCTTTCTGTTTTGCGTTCGATAGATTTCTTCTCGCTAATGGACAAGATGAGTTCTTTTAGGCCGACAGATCCGTCTACCTTTTAATCGCCACATATATCGTAATAGAGCACAATTAGTCAGGTATAGGTGGTCATTGACCGCCTGCTGTCTATTATCAAATCATCTTCAGATACTAATTCTCCTATCGCCTTAATTATTTTCGCTCTTATGTTTGTTGTGATACGAAACATTGCCCACATCGTAATATGTCCTTGCGTGTCGGTAGAAGGCGACTTGAAGGGATGGTGGTAGTGTGGTAGGGTTGGCTGCCTACGTACCACTTATCTTTTGCCAGGAATTCTATTGGCATTGCCTCGAGAGGAAGGTCTTTTTTTGGATCTTCCGTTATAGACTGGTCTCTCTATCTGTCGGCGAAAATGTATGAAGTGTTGGATCAAACCCACTGGATGTTGATAACCTGTCATTGTATGCTGAAGGAGCAAAACTGACCACCATTGAATAGCTTTTTTTTGCTGGTGCACACCTAAACAAAATTTTCTTTTTTTTTGAAAAAAAGTCAATACTGTGCTCCGGCTGCGCGGCTTCCGGCTTCCGGCTCGCGGCTTTGGCCGGCTCGGGTCCGGCTTGCCGGCCTAACTTAACACTGGCTCCTGAGACTTCGACTTCGTCCCACTCCGGAAATCCGGCTCTCACGGATCACCGACTAAGGATTACTGCAGTATTTTGAAATAGTGTCAGAACGAGTTAAATGGCAGATAAATTTTTCTCCATGACTAAAAATTATGTTTCTTGAAAAGAAAATCTACCGGCAGGATGCTGGCTCCGCAACCGGCACCATGGCAACCAGCACCAGCTTTGGCTCCGGCCTCCGGCTCCGTCTTTGGGCCGGCTCCGGCTCCGGGTTCGACTCCATTTATTTGACTGATAGTAATATCACCGAAGAAATGAGTTGGCGAGGTTGAAATATGAAAATAGAAATACGATTTTCGTAATTAAATAATTAAAGACTTTTACTTTGTTTTTTGTAACCTAAACCCAGAACTAGGAGCATATTGGACATGATTTTGACTTGGGTTGGTAATAGTTTTTTTAATTCGACATCCGTCTAAATAAATATTGAGTAATTGAGAGGAGCATTTAGGAAATTTTAAAAAAATATTTACACAATGATGTTCAGTGAGGAATTTTTTCTAATAGAGTGCGTGAGGATAAAGAAAAAAAATGTGAAAAGTTTTGATTTTGACTTCAAAAAGTAGGGGGTCCGAGGATTAAGTCTCCCTTTAACTTTGATGATATTTTTATGTTTTTGTTTAATAGTAGAATTTTTTTCGATCGAATTATATATAACTATGATAGTTATATATACTATATTGGTTTTATAGGTGATAGACTAATATATTATATGGGTATTAATGTTGTAGGTTCGGCGTTTATATTATAGTTATTTATATATAATATATAGTATTATATAATTAATATTATTATTGTATATATATGTAATATATTTTAGTATTATATTTATATATTTGTATAGTTATAAATATATATATACTATATGATTTTACTACCATATATATATATTAGGTATATATATAGAAGCCATATATTTTTATTGTATATTATATAATTATTACTATATTTATATTGATAGGGTTATGGTATAACGACTTAGTTTATATATAGTATTTTATAATGTATATATATTAAAGTCATTATTTGAGGGGGATTTAGATCGTAGTAATAGTTGCGTATTATCATACTAATTCGGTATTTATATTTATATTATTAATAGGGTATAGTATTGTATTTGATATATAGGGTATCATGTAGAGTAGTTAGTATAAAAATAGTATATTATGGTGACGAGTATCCCGAAATAGGCTCAGGCTGTAACTTAAAAGAACTTATGAACAGTCTTCCAAGTAATAGGAGGATTAAATATCATTATTTTATTTTTCAGTGATGATCATGTTTTGGAAATTTGATTTATTTAAGAAAAAAATAAAAAAAAGTAACGCTTTTGTAAAAATTAAATTGGGTTATAGAATGTGCTTGAAAAATACAGTTTTTATTTGTAGAAATCGCCGACGATGCTCGCTTACTAAAGACTGAGCAAGACAAGGTACCAAATGGGTTGATTTTTTTTTTAAAAAAAACTTAACGGTTACCCCCGGGTAACAAGAACGATTAGAGAGAGTCGGGGTTTTTTCGAGAGGCCTATAGCCGGCGGACGGACGGGGAGGACTTGCGAGTCCTCCCCCTTGTCCCTCCCGTCGGCCCTCAAATCCGTCCCTATAAAAGGATATAAAAGAATGATAAATACATAAATATTGTTCTGTTGTTATCTTCGTCTAGTGATGGTCGTTTTTTTATTTCTTGTATGGTTGGTTTCTGTTTCCTTCGCGTATAAATCGGATAAAAAAAAATTGCTAGTGGGAGTCCTCGAGAACTCGAGAAACGATGGAATATTGATGTTTGTCAATTGTCATAATCTGGTTCAAGTCAAAGAGCCATATCAATGGCGAGTTTGTAGTTATATTGTTAGCTGAATATATTATGGAGATTGTTGATTTGAATAAATTATTTAGCGAATTTGTTATAATCAAGTTTGTTTTTAAGTTTCTTACGATAAAATAATAACTTCCTGGAAAGTCAAAAATGTTAGTTTATTTCCCGTGTAGATGTAATAGTTTTATAGTTACATGCTGTGTCTTTCGGGATGCTGCCTATATATATAGAGATATATTGATATATAGTAGTAGTAATAGTATTTATATATATATATATATTCATATATATATAGTATATATATATATTAATATATAGTAAATAATGTAAATTAACGATATTATTTTATATGGATTATATATTAATATATTTTAGTGTTATTAATATATATATATTAATATATTGCTATATATATTATTATACTGTATGAATAATTATATATATATCTATTATATATATATATATATATGATAATAATATAGTATCATATACTATTATATATATATATATATATATATATAGTATATTGATTTGCTTCCCAGGTATGTAATAATATACTATATATATTATTAATATATAAACAGTAAGTAAGTAATTATACTATACTGACTTAATATTTAAGTATACTGTTATGTTAAGTTATTTATATAGTATATGATATTAGTATATATATATTTTTTTGTTTGTTTTTGCTGTTATATATATATATATATATATATAGTATATAATAATAATATATAGCTAGTACTATATATATATATTATATATTATCTAGTTTGTAAAATATAGCTATGATCGCCTATTAATATATTTATTTATACAATTTTGCCCTTTAGTTTATCAACAACATTATCTGTGAATGCGGATGTGTTTATTATTTTGTAGTTGAAAAATTACACATATTAAAACCAATATAAAACATAATTAATAATACGTAAGCTTTCATTCCCGAATTTGTTAATGGAACCTTCTTCAAGTATGATATCTTTGTCGAGTCGGAGAATTCTTTTGATGTAAATGTTTCCAAGAATATGTAATTTGGGTTGTTATTTCTTGGTTCAGTTTTTTTAGTTAGTAATTTTGTCAATTACTCATTAATGCATTTTTGGATATTATGATCTACAATTTTCTTCAGCCTTCCTGTTTGTTGAATTTTTTGTATATTTATTTATGCCAGTAGGAGCTTCAACTAAATCTTCCTTTTTTTGCTTAGTCCCTTTATAAATATTAATGTGTTGTCTTTTCTATGTCAGATGCTATGATTTGGGCCGGATTTCATGGGCCATTGAGAGGCCGAATTTTACTATGTCTTCTGCAGTCATTACGATGTTGCATTAGTTGTCTCTATCAAAAATCATGTAGTTTCACGCAACGTAAATAAAATCACAATTTTTGCATGGGATTGTATATATGCGTTGAGTGCAGTTTTTAATAGGTATCCCTGTGTTAGGAAAGTCTTTTTGAATGTATGAGTAATCAGATGATGTTAAAGTAGTGAAAATATGTGTGTTTTGGGTAAAAATGTTTTTTTGGTGTTAAAGGGGGTGTGTTTGGGGAAGGGGAGGCTAGATTTTTGAGCAGTGTAATTTTAAATAAGTTTTATAAAATTCTCTTTTTTGGCTTTCTGACATCATTGATTAAAGATATAACAGAGGGTATGAATAAGTTTTGTGAAGTTGGAATAATATGAAGAGTTAAGATTTCATTTGTGTAGAAAAGGGGTGGGGAGCATAATACGGAAGTAGCGCTCAAAGAAATAGAGAGGAAAACGTATACCTATTTTGTGTTGCGTAGTATGAGAAGAACCAGTGTGTGTAATGGGGTTAGAAGTGGGTTTCTGTATATTGTACTGTAGAAGTTTGTGTATTATGCATGAGATAAGCAGTGTCTAAAAAGGGGGTGGAGGGGGGATTGAAGAACGTTCTAATTGAATTTTAATGTTGGTATGAGGTTGATTGATGACTATTTAGATGTTTGTGGGGTTACTATTGTTGTGGGATGTGAGTAAAAATGTCATCACATACCTATTACCCAGAATGATGTTATTGACTAGTAGGAAGAGGATATGGTATATAGTTTCGAAGGAGTTCCATAAAAATTATTTGCATGAATGGGAGAGAGGGGAGAACCCATATCTAACGCCTGGTGTTTTGTTTGTAATAATTTAGAATTAAGAATGGAAGAAGTTTATCTTCTAGAGTTAAATGTATGTATAATTTTTTTAAAATAGGGGAAAAAAAAAAAGATAAGAGTGATGTTTTTTCCTTTATGTATCTATTTTCTAAAAGATTGAGAGTAAGAGGTACGGACAGTGTGATAAGCAAATTACATCGAAGACTATGAAGTGTGTGTGAATGTGGATTAATGTTTTTATTTTTAGGATGAGTCTTCAGAATTTTTAGGTGTGTGTGTGATATGTTGTTTATAGTGGTGATAGTTGTTTAGAAATCCATTGTGAACATTTTATAAGTTACAGAGTCTGTGTAGAGATGACATTGGAACGTAGGGGTGTGTTTGTTTACGAACTTAGGTATAACCGTAAACTGTGATAATTTTGGAATGTTGTTTTATGAGTTTCTTGTATGTGATTGTTGAGAGAATTATTTTTAAGCTACTGTTAAATTGGGCTTTCGTGACGTTCCGATAAGGTTTTTGTGTGTGGCGAATAGGTATTTATTATTCTGACAAACGCTCACTGCATTTTATTTAATAGATCTTGCTTGAGAAAAAATTATAAGAGGGCCGCGTTGCATATAGGATAAGAATGTTATTGTTACTTAAAATTTGTTTTTATTTAATATTATATTGTAATTTTCTTAATTTTCTCAGACTCTATCTATCTATCTATAGAGGCATTATCTATTAATAAATTATATATTATGACCTTTTTTCTATTATTATTAGAGTAGATAAAGCTATAGCGTTTGCTTATATTGCATGCTTCGACGTTATATATATATATATAAATTATATAAATATATATAGTTATATATAGTATATATATATATATATATATATGATAGTATATAAAGAATAATATAGTATATTATATATTATATATATATTATAGATATATATATATATATAAAGTAAGGTAATAATATATTATTATTTTGAACTATATAGTATATTGAATAATATATTTAGTTATTATATAGTTTGAAAGTATGGTAGGTATTGTTAGGGTTGATGTTGGTCTGATATTTTATTTTTTTATGTATATGTTTATTGATATGGTGGTTGTTTATTATATTTTTATATTAATTTATTATTATTATATTATTATTAGTTTATATGTTTATTTAGTTTGTGGTTTGGGTTTTGTGTTTTTAGTATGTTGTTTATTTGTTATGTATTGATTATTTATTTAGGTTTGGGTTTTTGTATAGTGAGGT
Source organism: Trachelipus rathkii (assembly GCA_015478945.1). NCBI lineage: Eukaryota > Metazoa > Arthropoda > Malacostraca > Isopoda > Trachelipodidae > Trachelipus > Trachelipus rathkii. Next base: position 28,696 of record JABUQX010089838.1, read on the forward strand.
ATTATATTTGAATTTATATATGATTATTTATGTAGTTATTAGTATGGGTTTTAGTTGTTATATTTATGTGATTAGGTAATAAAGGTTTTAAAAATTTAATTTGTTTATGTTATATATTATAACATATTATATATATAGTTTCAGTGATATTTATGGTTAATTAGAGTATTGTTTATTTTTGGTCGCTGCTGTATTGTGTTGTTTTTATTGTTTTGTGTGTTTTTATTTATGTAGTAGTAGTTGTGGTTGTTATTTATTGTTATGATTATTATTTAGGTGTTGATTTGTAGGTTATTTGATGTGGTTATTGTATATATTAGTATGGTATGTAGTGGTATATATTTTTTTTAGTGGTATGTATTTTTTGAGTATTGAGTATTAGGTATATATGTTTTTTATGTGTATTATAGTGCTTTTTACTGATTTAGTTTGATTTTTAGTACTGTTTAGTGTGATCTGTAGTATGGGTGGTTGAGTTGTAGTATTATTTTATCTTTATATTAATATATATATATTAATATAATATATATAATTATAGATGTACTATATATATACATATTACATATATATATATAATATATATATATATATATATATATAATAAGTATTATATATATATATATATATATATATATAATATATTAGTATGATGGGACGATTTATGTCCAGCGCCATAGGCAAAACGGGTATATTTTTTCTTATCGTCATCGTATCGCTACAATTTTTTGCCCGATTAATTTTTGCCGATTAATTGAATAATTAATAAGAATTTTGGATAATAGTAAACTTCAATAATATATATATTATATATATATATAATATATGTATATATATATATATATTATATATATATATTATATTATATTACTTATATATAATATACTTATGTATATATATATAGATATATATATATATGATAATATTATATATACTATATATATATTATATATATATATATATAGTATTATATAATATATATAAATAATAGTATATATATATATTATATATATATTAATTATATATATATATTAATTATACATATTATATATACGGTATATATATATAATATATATATATGTATAATATATATATTATATATATATATAAATATATATATTATAGTATATAATATATATATAAGGGTATATATATTATATAATAGTTATATATAATATATATATATAATGGTATATAATATACTATACTAGGTATATATATTATATATACTATATATATATTATCTATATATAATAGTAATATATATATACCCACTTTTTGGCACCAAAGACGGTTGCAGTGCCCTAAGGTTCGACTATTTCTGTTTTCCGTTCATATCACCATTCCACACCTCCAAGACAACATCTTACAGAGACCACCTTTAATCCACATATCGTATACCCATACTTGTATCCACCCCTCTTCTAGACACATCTTACAGACATCCCTATCCCTTTATCCCATGTGTGGGGATAAAAATTGCCCACACTGTATGTCCTGCGTGTGTAGAAGGGGACTAAGGGATGGTGGTAGTTAGGTTTGCTGCCTACTACCACTTATCTTCTTGCCGAGAATGCTAATGCATGCCTCGGAAGAAGGTCGTGATCTCCGTAGCGGCCTTCTATCTTTCGGCGAAAATGTATAATCGTATCTGTATTTGAAATATCAGAGGAATAATATGTGAAGGGAAGAGGAGAGAAGTTGATGGATGTATTTAGAAAGGGCAAATTTGATTTGCTCGGCTGTGATGAAACAAAGATGAAAGGAAATGGTAAATGTGTGTGTGGGGTGTGAAATGTGTTTGTGTTGGTGTGGTAAAGAAAGAGGAGGAGGATAGAAAGATTGTGCAGTTCTGATGATGAGCTTGTGGTAGAGATCTAGTGGTAGGGATTATGGTGTGTGCGAGTAACTAGAATTCTAAAGGTTAAATTTAAGTTTGAAAAGGTCAAAAAAAAATTTTTTTTTTTTTTCAACAGTTGTCACCACCACTCACCCCACGGGCAAAGCCCCTATTCAAGGAGGGGTGTTGAAAGCCTCAAAAATTCATCACTAACGCAAATTACTCAGAGGAGCACAGACGCAGGCTTTTAAAGTGAGGAGATAAATTTGAGTGGGAAACACAGAGAGGAAATGGAAGAGAAATTTCCACATGAACAGAGGTGGCAGGAAAGACAGAAGCACCGCAGCGAAAAGCTAGTCTGGTTACTAATATCAACACAAAACTGATGTGCAACTACAGCACCCCTTGTGCTACGAGGGCGTCGTAAAGGTCGGTGGTACCCGAGTGGAAAGTTCCCTCGATCGAGCCCTTGCCGATACGGTACCTATATGAAAAGAATAAAATATTTCACCAACATCGGCCGCAAATATAGAGGGTCAAGTGTACTAGAAAGTACAGACAAGTTTATAAAGCCTTTTGGCATTGACTCGACCCTATCCAAAGAGGTGAAACCAGACCCACCCCCAGATATGAGGAGCAGTACTCCATACATGGGCGGTTGAAACCTGTATAAGCGGAGTAACTGAGAAGAAGTGAAAAACGAGAGTGGAGTTTAAACAGAACCCCAGTTTCTTTGGGCCGCCCTATGCAAGCCGTTGTGATGATGAGGTTTCCAAGACTTTTTGTTTATGTTAATGCCAAGGATGTTTTATATTGTCAACAGAGGAGGTTGGAGAGAACCGTCGAAAGAGTAGGAAAGTTAGAAGGTAATGAAATCGGTCGATGATTATTGTAGAAGTTGGGTTTTTTAAAGAATTAAATTTCACAAGGTTGGAGACGACCCCAGTCCCGGATTTCTATCCAGATTAGCGATAATTGAATCGGAAGATTAAGACGAGAGCCAATTTTAGAAGTATACTAGAGGAGAAAAAGAATTAAAATGAGTAGAAAAATGAAGGGTCGAAGTCATCGGCAGAATATGAGTGGGATAGAAATTAGATGGTACAGGATGAGTAGATCATTTTTAATAAAGCAGGAACGAAAAAATGTGGTCGAGAGCATGAACCCTGAGGCAACACCACTATTGACAGGAAAAGAAGAAGAAGGTCACTCCCAATGCTCAACAACAGCCGATGTTGATCGATTTGAAAGAAAGCTAGACATAAGTAAGCAAAGAGAGGAAGGAAAATCCATAAGGAGGAAAGATTGGAGGCAGCTGACACTCCCATCCCTGTCAAAGTTCTTGGATAATGTCAAGCGCCACCTACGCAAGTCTTTCCGTAGGTTTCCAAGGGCGAAATCACATACTTTTTCTAATAGGGAAAGTGTATCGCCAGTAAGATGTGGTCGGTGCCTACATTGCATACGGGCGACGGAAAGGATATGAATGACAGGACCAAGGAACACGAGAATGAGAAGAAAAAGGGTGACCATGGAGATCTTAAGATAGAATACAATAGAGCTATAGGGAGATAGTTAAAAATAATTCGAGTGGTCTTCCTTTTTCAGAATAGTTGGAGCACTATGTGCGCTCCAACACCGGAGGGAAAGTTGCCTCTCATTGAGGCAGTAAGAGAAATATAGTTGAAACGAGGGGAGGGGTCAAGCTCCGGACAACACACTCCTTAAAACTCGGGAGGAATGCCATCGGTCATTTTGAGAACGTAACGTTTTAATTTTCAAAACGTTGTTTTACGATCATACGTAAACAAATAAAATACATAATAAATCATGAGAGGAGATAGTTGAAGGAAAGGAAACTGCCAGAAGCCAAATTCG